>JAHUTJ010017864.1:0-18878 GCA_036250325.1 Characodon lateralis | reverse complement strand
AATCAGATCTAGAGTTTTTAATGGTTTCATTTAAAGAAGACATAAGTTCCTTAAGGTGCAATCTGTGGACCTCAAGTTTAGTTGACTTCCACAAACGCTCAGTTCTACGGCATAAATGCTTTAGCTCTCGAATGGTGTCATTGATCGAAGGGTATATGGTCTTCCTAGTCACCAAATTAGATCTAACAGGAGCAACTTGATCCAAAATGGCCTCACAATGACTCTTAAAGGTAAGAAGGAAACTGTCCACATCATGACATTCCACAAACAATTTTGGAGAAGAAAACCTAGTAGCTGAATTGTCAGAGATAATACGCCTCTGCGACCTAATTAAAGTAGGCTTAAGATCTGGAGAAAATAATACATCAAACAAAACACAACAATGATCACTTATAAGGACATCCTCCACAGATAGATTGGCAATATTTAGGCCAAGAGAAAAAACTAAATCAAGGGTATGGCCTTTTTGGTGGATGGGACCAGAGACATGTTGCACAAAATTAAACGTTTCAGTCAATGTTAAAAATTCCAATGCTTCACTAGAAGCACTATTATCAATATGAATATTAAAATCACCAATTAATACAACATTATCCAACTATCCGACAGAAAACAAAGGGGTCTTGGTGAGGTGCACCGTCCCGCTTGAGTTCATTCTCCAGACATTGATCTCATGTGGCAGCTGAGCCCGCCTTCCTGCAAACCAGAGCAGGCAAAAAAAATTTACTATGTGGGGAGGGGTGGAGCATGATGATGGAGCCTGGCAACAACAGCCAAGACGTTGTACATCACAAACAGCCAACCATGACCAGTGCCACACCATAATCTGCACAAGCAGGGCAGAGGAAGGGCCAACGATAAGCCCGCAACTATGACTGGATCTCACTGACAGCCAGAGTCAGCATCTGGCTGGCTGTCTCGAAGACTGGGATCAGCTGTGGCGCATGCAAAGGAGTCAAATCTGCAGGAAACA
This sequence comes from Characodon lateralis, assembly GCA_036250325.1. Classification (NCBI taxonomy): domain Eukaryota; kingdom Metazoa; phylum Chordata; class Actinopteri; order Cyprinodontiformes; family Goodeidae; genus Characodon; species Characodon lateralis. The sequence goes on along the minus strand of JAHUTJ010017864.1, from coordinate 17,905 downwards.
CCACAAGCCAAGCTAACAACTACGCGGTATTTAGGTAGTAGCAGACACCATATGAGCCATAGGGTGACAATAAAATGAGACTAATTTATTAAGTACCCATGGGAGGAAGATAATTGCAGCTTCACCTGAGAGTTGTCTCCCACTGGGCCTCCAAAGCCTTGAGGCTGTTCCTTCTATTGCGACATAAAATCATCTACAGTCAGAGTATGCTGAGGTGTATCATTTCTGTCTGCAGAAGGATGCTACTATTATCCATCTCTCCGACGGTATCATTACCCAGATCCCATGATGGCAGACAACAACATGACCAAGTAAATGCATGCGAGTCCCAGCATAAGCCTTAATGAACCTTGGAGCGGAGTCTGGCTGAGAACAAAAGCACAGCAAAAACTAGCTTTCTATCCAAACCTCATTTTCCTTAAAAACTCAAACGCTACTCCCATTTTTAAAGTGAATGCTTCTGTGACATTAGGAAATCTGTGTAATGACCATAAGAAACCACAGAGTACAAAGGAAGGCTTCTATGAGCCTGTAATGAATACATATGACTTGACCAGAGAAGATGCTGATGTAACAGACATGCAAAGTCTGAATTCAGGAACTGATGCATCAGATAGCAAACAAAGCGCCGTCACTATGACAACATATACTGCACTATATGTTTGCTTGCAGTCATTTAGTAAAACAACAGCGTGCAATGCTGTCAAGCATTTTAGGTTGGACAGCGAACACAGTGACAGAAGTAAAAGGACTTTAATGTTCTGTACTTATTTCACAGGGTCCAAATGCCTGGTGTCTAACAATACATGTAACCATTTAGCAGAGCAACAAAGCACAAAAACCCAAAGTTTACTGTTACCTGTCAGTAAACAAGTCTCCATTAAAAGTGCTTAACAAATGTCCAACAAAATTCCAACAAGGTAAAGCTTGCATCATTAATTTCAGCATCTGATAATTACATTTATATACCAGTTCTCCATATAAGGACACTAGATTTTTAAGATTATATAAATCGTTTTCATAACAAATAGGGTGGATTAGATAAAAGCTACAACAGATTCACTATAAACAGTCACAAATGTAAAGAAATTAGTTTGAAGATAGATCAACAGACTATGTTATCATAGTCATAATGGTGAAGTTTTCAACCAGCCCCAAAAAAGCCAGAAAATAATTAAAGGGTACATGTCATTTTCACAACTTAAAAGTTTTCCCTTGTGTTCATGCTAGTAGCTCATGACAGCAGTATTTATTCCTTAACTGAAAACAAGAAATTCCATTAAAAAAAAAAAAAAAAAAAAACAGGAGCACAAAGCAGGCAAGAACACTGGCAAAACAGGTTATCTATCAACGCGTAACCCAATGTTCAACTAAGACAGGAGCAGAGACCGCCATCTCTCCAGCTCAATCCTCAGTTCATAAAGTGAAGATTTAATATGGTGATTTATCCAGTGAGAAAGGGAAAGGCAGGAGAAAGATTTACTGAGGGCAGAAGCTTGGAGACCTACAAGCTGGCACTATGGAGAGACTTAAAAGCACTCAGTGCTGAGCCCTGTCTCCCTCAATTTTGCACAGTAGTGAACGACAACAACTGTAATTCATGTTCAGCTGCATATCTGACCCATTTTCTTTTTAGTCAAACAAAAGACACAAAACAACATCAATTAACAAAACTTTAACAAGTTATGAAATTCAACTCTGTCAAAAAATAAGGCAGCTGTGAGACAGGAAGGTAAGATGGGGGGGCAGTGTGACCCAAACACCAAAAAAAACCCACAAAAAAAAAACACCGACAAGAAGGTAAGATGGGGGGCAACGCGACCCAAACACCAAAATAGAAAAAACACTGACAAGAAGGTAAGATGGGGGGCAACGCGACCCAAACACCAAAAGAGAAAAAACACTGACAAGAAGGTAAGATGGGGGGCAACGCGACCCAAACACCAAAAAAAAAAAAAAAAACACTGACAGGAAGGTAAGATGGGGGGGCAGTGTGACCCAAACACCAAAAAAAAAAAAAAAAAACTGACAAGAAGGTAAGATGGGGGGCAACGCGACCCAAACACCAAAAAGTAAGGCAACAAAAAGAAAAAAAAAAAACACTAATGTGGTGGTGCTGAAAGACAAACATGAATGAGAAACTAACGCAGAGCTGACTGGATATCTGCTCAGTGCTCTCCATGGACATTTTGGAGCAGATCTTCAGCTAGAAGTTTTGAAGACTGATGAAGAGGAGGATGCAGCCTGAGCGAGCCCAGTTAAAAAACAACAAAACAAAGAATTAATTACAGCACACATCTACAATCAACAGAAACTTGGGCGGAAGTGGTTATGAGCAACACAATGGAATGGTGCACTGGATATGATGGAGATTCTGTGATTTACAGAGATGGCAGAAATGTCACACCGCTTTTTCTGCTCTACAAGCACACTTTTGGATCAGCTCAGAACCTTAGTGCCTGTTGTGTCCCCTGCTCAAGTATTATCGTCCATCAGTTTTAATTGTTATTCCCCTTAAATCCAAGATGCCAGTCGCTTCTGATTCTTGAAGCAAAAAGTGTTTCCAATCGAGTGTTTTCAGTGGCTGAGGTGAAACTAACATTACATAAAAGGTCACTTACTAATGCTGATACAATCTTAAGGGGGAGTGTGAGTGATTCGATGTGCAGATGAGTATTTTCCATCCACTGAGCACAGTGCAACAAGCATCGGTGTGTTAGTGACTGTCCCTCAGTCTCACTGGCCATCCTTCAAGAATGCAAGGATCTGGTGAGTCACTGTGGGAGGTTTCAGCTGCCGAGTGCCATGGGGGAATTAGTGTTACAATTATATATGTGCGCTTCGACTTTCTTTCTGGCTTTTCGTGTAATGTTTTCTTCTGCTGAAGCACCACACAATCTGCTGACTATGAGTGTGTTGAGAATGTTGATCTTCAACAGTACCATACTTATTGTGATGATGAGGAAAATATGCTGCAGACTCAACACATTTGTCAGGTTTTGTTTAACTCTCTGGTGTGAAATACACCACTTGAAAAGTCTGTAACACTGAATATACACATTTTAAAGAACTAACGCAGCTGCCAGTACATCTCGAACACAAAAAAAGTAGTGTGAGTTTGTGCAGGATGAGTGGAATCAACTCACCAATGCCATAGGCTTTGGCAAAAAGCCACCGCAGGTTTGCAGCTATTTTCGCTCTAGCAGAGTCGTACATCTCCAAAGGTACTACATCCAAAGTGCCGTCTGCGGCGCCAGGTAACTCTGCTTTTTTCCTGGTACTGTCCCCGCCGGCACACAAGTCAACATCCATCCTTAAAAAAAAAAATTTGGTATCAAAATTAAACTGAACATGTTGCTGAAAGGACAGGTGCTGGTTATTTTGCTGCGTCGACATTTGGGCTTGTTTGTGCTGGGTAATTTGGTATCTGCCAGAGGAACGTTTCATAGCTGCTTTGACAATAGAAAGATTGTACTATTCTTTAATTATTTTACATTGTTTAAATTATTAACCAAAGCTGAGGAAGGCCGCTGCAAAATTATATTATCTAATAGTAAACGTGTGATTAAGTGACAATGAATCTAAATTATTTATTTTTTCCTATAACCAAAGTTAGAGTCAAGTCAGCAGTCTTTCCTAACTTTTCAATGACACTTTTGGTAACTAGGATGCACCTGTAAACGCCCTTCAGTGATTCTCCAGGCTTGTGTCCCAGCTTCCAAAAATCAAGAGATTTCATTTGTCATGTCCAAGTCTGGTTGATATTTTATTACTTTGAGTGTCGGTTTTCTAGGAGTCATGTCTTCGTATTTTTTGATTTTACAATTTAAACGATTTCTAAAGAAAATTTGCCGAAATTCTGCAAACAGCAATTAACCGGTGACGACTAGAATAAAGTGGTTACCTTTACCTGCTACTAGGATGCATTACTTCGTTGCTGAGGGTTAATGTTTTTATTTCCTTAGAAAAACTAACATTTGACTAGACTAATGACTAGTTAGACTTGTTTTACAACCTGTAGCGTTATCCTTGAGTTATTGCTATACCACAGCGTAACTATTTACGGCCTAATACTGTCTGGCTGCAACAGCAGGGTAACTACCATATAAACTAAAACATAATAATGATGTGTTCCTGTTACGAAGACCTAATATGCAAGCAACAACTGTTAGCTAAAAATGAATATTACCATTAAATTGGGTTCGCAGAGCGACGGAGCATGCAAATGAATCGCGGCTAACTAACGCCAGCTAACCGTTAGCTTGCTAGTGCAACAGCCTCACTGGAACCATGAATGACGTTAGCTGGAAAGAACATTACCTTGAAAGGTGCTGCGTATTTCCAAATCACCCTTTAGGTCCCGCAGGGTTACACGACCAATTAGCCAGAGACCTGCCTCGTTATAAAGTGTTCTGCTGTGAAGAAAATACAGCAGGCGCAGACACGCATCGTAGCCAGCTAATAATAAAGCTAGCAGGGAGGGAGGTGAGTCTGTGTGGTCTCCTCCCAGCAGCAGAATCCGATTCTCGGCCTGTGTGACAACCGCTCCACGGCTGACTCCACAAAGAAGCAACAAAAATACGATGAGACTGTCAGATTGAAATAAAAAAATAACAAGTGCAGATTTTCTTCTGTTTAAAAACCTGTCTCTGTATTAGATGCTTCATAATAGAATGAACACACACGTAACCCGCGGTGTGTTCGCGCTCTGCCCATAGAAATAATATTCATCTCTGCCTTTCTAAATGAGACTGCTGCGCATGCGTGATTACCTTCCAAACTGTCAACACTAAACGGTGACAACCACGAATACTTTTGTAAATGGGTCTTGATTTCGTTTATATTTTTAAAACAAATAGAAATAATATTTTAAAAATACGTTTTGTCAGCGTCTGTCCTAAGAATATGTCCGCTTAAAAAAAAAAATCACTGGCCAGGGTTCATAGGTCTTACTGACCAATGAGTTTAATCAATGGCGACACCTAGTGGGGAAATGTGGTATGTACATTTCAGTCTGTGGTTAAACGTAATTTAAAAGCTGTGAAAGAAAAAACTGTAATTATATTGTTTAATATCGTAATGACATGTACATTGTTCATTCTTGACTTTAAATCACCCAGTTCTTCTGCTGTTAAATAGAAACATTTTAAACTGTGTGTAACTGTGTTATATTTGGACTGAAAAAGAAAAAACACTTAAGCAGTAATAAAAATACAACACATTTTAATCTAATTAAGAAAGATGAAACATGTATCCTTACCTTGAATTTATGGCTCTGCTACATATCTACATATGTGGGTACATTTGTTGGCTTCCAAAGATGTGCAAAACACCTTTAAAAAAAGTATCTTTTGTTGCAGTAGAATAATCTTATCCTGAAAAGTCCCACTTTTAATCTGAGTACATTTATTTAAAGAGGATATCAAATAATTTTTCACAATAGTTGGTACCTCTCCTGTTAATAACTTGTACAACTCACTTTTGCAAATAGGACAGCAATTCATCTTCTCATATAACATTTCATAAGGCCGGAGCATAGAGAGAGAGAGAGAGAGAGAGAGAGAGATGTATGACTATACCTCTTTCTCTGTAGTTTCTTTAGAATATCTAGAGTGCTGGACACTCTCTTGTTACAAGGGGTTCCCAGGACCATTGAAAGACAATAGGCCCCCAGCATCACAGATCCTCTACCATACTTGAAAGTGGGCATCAGAACTACAGCTTATTGAACCACAGTCATCATCGAAACTGTCAGTGTGTTCAATACTGCAAGCACAAAGGACTGTTTGGATGCAATATTTGCCAAGATATTGCACTTCAGATGTCAGACAAATTTTGAAAATAAATATTTATATTTGGCCAGTTGGTGATCTCTTAACTGTCCTTACCTGAAGTGTTTGTTTTTTGGCCAATATTTTAAACCTCATGGAAAGTGGTGGGAAGACTGTGTCATAGTGTAGAAAGACAAAAGTCAAGGAAACATGGGTTACTAATATTCAACATCGTCATCACAATTTTCATCAACAGTAATGAAATAATTAAATACTGATATAATGCAGATCTAGTGGTCACGTTTGTTTCCAAAAATTCATCCTTCGTTTCTTGTCAAACTCACCTTGAAGGTTTGTTGCTAAAAGGCTCATTCTTAGTTTCATCTGACCAAACCACACAGGTCCAAATATAGTCCCAGCAGAGCTGAGCAAACTTTGCATGTTTATGTTTGTGACAGTAGGACAGGAAAGGCTTTTCCTAGCATGCCTCCCAAAAACCCAGCTGGCATTTAAATATCAAAGTATCAAAGGGTTGCTGTAAAAATGTCGTTTTGGATATTTTCTTTCTCCTCTGAGCAGTTTTGGTTCATGTCCAGCCTCTCATACCATATGCACCAAAGTGAACTGGCCTTTGTGTCACATCAATTTTTAAGCCCAGTGAAACAGAAAGTCATGGATATATTTTATAATAAATGTTCTGGTTAAAGGGGCTGCACGGTGGCGCAGTTGGTAGCACTGTTGCCTTGCAGCAAGAAGGTCCATGGTTTGGCTCCCAGCCGGGGGTCTTGCATGCGTGGGTTCCCACCTAGCACTCCAGCTTCCTCTCACACTCCAAAAACATGACTATTAGATTAATTGGTCTCTCTGAATTACAACTTAGGTGTAAATGGCAGTGTGCATGGTTGTTTGTCCTTTGTGTTGCCCTGCGATGGACTGGCGACCTATCCAGGGTGTACCTTGCCTCTCGCCCGTAGACTGCTGTAAATAGGCAGCAGCTCCCCTGTAAAGTGTTTATTCTTACCATCTAATAAATTAATATATCTGCTGGTAATTCACCAAGTAATTAGATCTAAATGCTGGACCACCTTTTATTGTCATAACAGAAACAATATGTAACCCTTATGAACTATCAATGAAGGGAGTCAAAGAAAGGAAAAAAGGGGTTCCCCAATATTAGTGTAATGTCCTATAATATAAATATAGAGTAAAAATTCAAGGGCAAACTACAGTGCCTTGCAAAAGCATCCAGACCCATTGAACCTCACTTTTTTGTCATGTTATAACCACAACTAACACATTTTTGGAGGATTTTTTGAGAACAAAACGAAGTAGCATGTAAATGTGAAGAAGTACAAATTATGCTTTTTTTTTTTTTTTTTTACAAATAAAAATCTGATACTTTTGACATGCATGCAGCTGCATTTAATACTTTAAAAAATCCAGAGAATCTGACAGGACAACTTTTAGTAGTGCACCCCACAATGCTGGCCTTTATGGAAGAGCTGGAAGACAGTTTACAACAAGTACTGCAAACACCTTGGCCTACATGTAGAAAACTATGTGTGATGGAAAAGTAACTGTGCATGGTCCTTAAATCATCATCCCCACCTTGAAACATGGGGGTGACAGGATCATGCTGTGGGGATGCTTCTCTTCAGCAAGTAACAGGGAGGTTGGTCAGAATAAACAACCCAATATGCAGTAGGATACATTTTAGGTGTCATGAACTGTCCACACCTGATGTCAAAGTTTAGCGGAGAAGACACTGAATTTCATAGAGTGGTGGGGACATCATGTCATGGTAATGAAAGAGGAGAATCAGAAAAAAAATCAGGTTAATTGCAATCAATATCCTCATTGTAATTGTCAGCAATAGGACCACAACCACATTATATTTTACCCGATATCGTACAGCCCTAAATAAAATGGCCCAGTCAAAGTCCAGCCTTCATTTCCAATGAGAATCTCTGACAAGACTTAAAACTTAGTGATCAAAGACACCCTCTAACCAGTCTGACTGAATTTGAGCGGTTTTACAAACACAAATGAGCAAAAATTTCTGTCCCTAGTTTTTCAAAGCTGTAATACTCTTAACGACTTGGAAATGTAATTGCAGAGAAAGTTGGTTCTGAAAGTCTAAATACAAATGCAGGCCACATTTCCAGATTTTTATTGTAAAACGAATGTGAAAACCACGTAACCTTTTTTTTCCACTTTATAATTATACACTCATTTGTGTTGGTCTGTCACATAAAATTAGCATAAAATTCATTTAAGTTAGTCGTTCAAGGGGTGTGTACTTACTTTATGATGATCTACACACTGATCTTTATTCTTTATTCGTTTCCCAAAACAAAACTGCCACATAAGCTGAGCCCAAACAAAATCCAATGAGCACAAAAAAACAAAATAACTTCAGTGTGAGAGGAATTTAGATGCCTGCAGCCATGTGGATGTTTGAATGAACAGACAATAAACAGATTGCATAGGCTGATCTGAGACAAGTCTTGCATGACAACAGAGGAAAAATAGCTCTTGACTTGCTTTGCTCATTTCAATTCCAGATTACTGTTTTGAAAACTCTTTGCATTTAATGGTGGAAGGTTTTCTTTAAGAGCACCATCTCCCAATGTATGATCCTCAACATTATAACGCAGCTCTACACATCAACCCACCCTGTTCAAAAATCACTTAAAATGACACCTTGACCCCCAAGTTAGATAATAAGAACATCTTTATAATGACTTGTAAAAACACCATTTGAAGCATTTTCTTTTCACATTCCAGGCTTAGCTTCCAAGGCTTGCTAGAACCGATAGAAATAAGGCCAAGTTACGAGTTTGGCTTAGATATAAATAATGTAATAAAACACAGTTCAAACAGACACTTCTCTCCAAAAACATTTAAATATATTTTAGTTAAATATTGCATGTCTTGATGTTATGGTCTGAAGAGATTTGTTAAAGCCATTTGTAAATGCCAAACTAACAATCGGTTGAGCAGGGGTTTGCCATGACAACAATCTAAGCCTCCCTGAGCAGAAAGTCACATCAGCACTACATTTTAAATAAAGAAGAAAAACACTCAAAAACTTGGCAAAAAAACAACAAAAAAAACACCACCCTCCATTTTGTTTTTTTAGTGTAACTACAAGAGGCAAAGAGCTCCAACCTTTAGCTGGAGATTTTGAGTACTAAATACAAAGGCTAACGTTGTAAAACACTTTAACCTCTAATCAGACACATCTCTTTTAGTCTTTACTATTGCACAGAAATGCAGATTCTTGTCCTCCACTGGGTAGAACTAGTGACAAGGCATGATATACAGGAACATTTTGGTTCAAGTGTTCATTGCTCTCAGACAAAAAACTGGAAAGCTTGTGTGTCTTTGTGTGTATAAAGATGCTTGTACCCCAGCAGGATGATCTGAGCACGCATTGTTATCATTCAAAGATTTAAATTAAAGGTTTAAAAGGCAAACCCCCGTTTCCATCAGGCTCCGCTTCGTTTACTGTCCGACTCCAGACTTTTGAGTTGGGACACAATCCTTGATTTGACTTCTTCGTCTGTGCTGCAGTGAGCAGTGTTCAGGTGAACGAGTGCTAAAGAAGCGCAGACATAATGACATTCAAGTCCACATTGACAACAAACACACAGGTCTACTAAAACATACTCTTGTAAAGTCAGGACCGACGCACAATTTAGAGTACAAGCTCTCTCCAAAAAGGCAAAAAAAGTTTTATGTTCGCAGACAAGTTTTCCTCTTTAAAGTGAGAGGCATGGCTTACAGTGATTTACGGGTGTGAATGGAGAGAGGTAATGTGTAGCACAGTTCCAGTAGGACGTTTACATCCACTCATCATTGGTATGAATGTCATGATTAATATTGGACATTTAAAAATCATCTATACATATAAACATGTTCCAACTAATATTCAGCTTTTTTGTAGCCATTAACAAGCTTATGGCTTAACGCTGACTTCATTAAAAACAGTTGGTTTCTTGGCCTGAACCTGGCTTTCAAACACAGTCCACAAATCTTACTTATGTTTGAGGTCGGGCTTTTAGGAAGGCTTTATGTTAGCCTGCTAACTATCTATTCCAAAACAAATGTTAATATTGGGATTCGTTATCCTGTTAGGAGACCCAATTGCGTCCTAGTTTTTACTGTCTGACCCAAACCTTTACCCTCAAATTAAAGGAAATCCCTTATGATTTTCAGTAGCAACGCCAGGAACCAGTTAGGCATAACCAGTAACTGCTGGAGAACCAGTATCTCACTGACCACAGTATAGTTTTACATTAGTGTGAACTGAGACGGTGCGGATCAAGGAAGAAGCCTCTGCTGATATTTGTAGATACCCACTTAGACAAGCCTAATGTCTCCTGAAGAAACACCGTATCGTAAGACAAGACAAAGGCTGAGCTGTTTGTATGTTTGGAGGAATCAATGGGACACATCTAAACCAAAGCACACTGTACTGTCAAACATGGTGGTGGCTGCATCATGTTGAGGGGCTGTGTCGATGCTAGCTGTGCTGGTGCATTGCATAAAGTGGATGAAATAATGAAGGCTCTCCTTAAATTATTTTAAATTCAACTTTAAAAATCGGCATCAAGATGGTTGAAACACTTTAAAACTGGTGTTGGAATGAATGAAGCAGGCTTACATTAAGGTTTTCAGAATGGCCTTCCCAAAGCCTCAACTCAACCCTTTTGAAGATTTGTGGACTATACTTAAAAGCTGAGCTGGGCCACTAAATCGAACCAATAAATCCAGTTAAACAAAAGAAATCTGCCAGTTCTGTCAGGAGGAGAGGTTAAAGATCTAGCCAGACTTACACCAGAAGCTCCTTGTATAATTAGAAAAGGCATGTGGTCGATGCCCATTTAACCAAGTATTGGTGAGCATATATGTAGATTTACATGTAATTTTGATTTAGATCCTATGTGAATAAGAGAAAAATCTAGAATTAATTCAAACCTCGGCACACAATTTAATAAAAGTAGTTTTATGTTGAAAACCATGGAAGGAAATCATGAAAAGATTATTATGACATTCATGCCAACGATGAGTGTATGTAAACCGCTGAACCAGAACTGCATCTGAAAGCCCGTTCAGCTCAGACAACAACCTGCTCTTTAGATGGAAAGACGACAATTGAAGTAGAAACCCAAACATCATAGCGACAGAACTCCCTCACGCTTTAGCTAATGATAAAATGTAACATTTTAAAGAAGACTGTAATGATATTTAAATATTGCAAATCATACAAAAACTGTTTTCTTTAAAGTGTAAACATTTAATTGATGCCTGATGTCATTTCTTCACATGGAGAAATGATATAAAATAAATCATGTCTGTCATATCGGTAAATTGTTCTCATTAGTATGAAAAAAAACAACATATAGAGTTTATATTATTACTGTAATAATATTTGTTTTCTATAGGCGTTTTTACTTATTGTTATAAATAGTGTAACATTTTAATTCAAACCTTTACCTCCTCTGGCTTTTTCTTTACAAGGCAGAAACAAAAAATAACAGTAACCTCTATTTGGGTCACATCCACACACACATTTCCTGGTATGATCATACATACACACAAGCTGCCACAATCACACGAGGGTAATCAGGAGGCTCTATGTGCGATTGAGGGTCTGGAAGATTCTGGATATTTGGAGCATGACGGGGCCGGTCTCGGGGTCGTTCATCCACTGGGTGCTGTTCAGGGGATTCTCCAGCATGTCTTCGAACGCTGCACAAAAAACACAAAGCATACTAAGGGGAGGTTTTTCAAACTCTGCCATGACCCTAACCTGACGAGGCACATGGCCGCCCACCCACATCTGGATATGCTAGAGCTTAAAATGTCACAGAGGTCCTTAAAGTATACTCAGATGCCATAATATGACCATGTGCTTAAGGGTAACTTTCTGTGGATCCGACATTACTTCAAATTTTATTGCAATCTAAAGATTTCTTCTAGTTTTCCTTTTTTGTTCCAATTAAATGGTTCAGTAATCAAACACAATTCAATATTAGACAAAAAATAACCTAAAAAAACCAGCACTATCTTTAAATGAAGAAAACAAGCTATTCATACCAACCTGTTCCTATGTGAAACAGTAACTCCTCTCCAATTTTAAATCATGAGTTAACAGAACTTAGTTCAGCAGAGTTCAATTTGACTAGTCTGATTACATCCAGAATTGAAGAATGAATTAATCGCTTAAACAGACCCTTTAAGACAATATGAAATAGGCCAAAATATCTCAAAATGCGAGACATCTTGTCCAGATCTACAGAAACCTAAGAGATGGGAAATAAAGTCAATGACATTTATCAGCCATTTTTAAGGCTTTCTGACTTTAGCGACCCAAAGTGAGAGCCATCATCAACAAATGAGGCATACGTGGAATAGTGTAGAACCTTCCCCGGAGTGATCGGCCTACCAAAACTATTCCAAGAGCGTATCGAAAACTCATCCAGGAGGTCATAAAAGAGCGTAGAACATCATCTTTGTCTCATTTAAGGTTGGTGTTCATGTTCAGGCCATTAGAAAGAGAAATAGCATTTATTCTAGACTTCCAACACCAAAACCACTGCTGACCAAGGAACATCACATCAGCCTGTCTCATATTTGCCAAAAAATATGAGCTCTTGATAATCAAGAAATTTAGGAAAATATGCAGTGGATGTTTCTGGAAAGTGTGTGCCTTGTTAACGCTGGTGTAAGAATTGCACAGAGAATATTGCTTGACGGCAACAACCAGATATTAAGTTTAAGGGCTAATTACTTTTTCTCATGAGGCCAAGTTGAGTTGATAGTTATTTTTTAATAAATGAAATCATCATTTGAAAACTGAATTTTGTATTTACTCTTGTCTTTGTCTGATTTAATGATCTGAAGTGTCATAGAAGAGCAGAAAGGGAGAAAATCTAGGGGTTCAGATATGTTTCACAGCACAATTGTAAAACAGTGCTTCAGGTTATCTGAGGTTGACATTTACCAACTGCCCTGGACCTTTGGCTACATCACATGGGATTATACCTAGCAGAGTCTTGGGATTCGTTAGACCCAGCTGGACCACAGGGTTTTCCAGAATCGCTTGAAACAGTGGGCTGTTGGTGTCTATGCCTTTATCTAGATCTTCTGGAGATGGCTTCCTGTCTCCCAGCAGCCACTCGCACTGCAGAATGCAAAAACACAGAAAAGCAAGTTGTCATTTTGGCCCCTTATATTAATCTGAAACACATCAGTAAAGACCAGCTTAACTGATTTCAACAGAAAAAAATGCTAAACGGAACTAAATTAAAACTAACAAGCAACAGAGTTGGAAAATTTACATTACTTCTTTTCCCCATTTAGTACTAACTCAATGACAAAATTACATAATAAATAAATAAAATTCTCTATAAATCTAAACATAGTTCTTACACTAAAACAAGTACAAATGTGTAGAATAAAAATATAAATCAATTCTCCTTTCTTCATTTGAAAATGTGTGAATAAAATCCATAAGCACAGTTTACAGAAGAGATAACAAAAACCCTAATAAATAACACTGAATTTAAACTCAAATTTTCAGGATGAAGCAACCCTTAAAGCTTCACATAAGACACTGTATAAAACCTGCAATTGAAGAACAACTAACAATAAAATAAAGAAATAAAAATACAAATGACACACTTGCTCCACACATCATGTGCAACTCTCTACACAGAAAACCAAGAGAAAAACAGCTTTTCAGCAGCAAATAATCAAGCCATTTTTAACTAGCAGGTAACATTTGGTAGTTTTACATCTAGTTATAACTCTGGGGAATACAGTTAAGTCCAAAAATATTCACACCCCTGGAAGATTTCGGTTTAGAGTTATCGCTGACTTGTACCCACTTGTTTCTTCTGACTGAATTGAAACTGATAGAGAATCTGTAGGGGGGAGTTAAGCATTAGGGTGATGGCAAGGAGGCCCTCCACCCACAAAGATAAATGGTAAATGGACTGAATTTATACAGCACCTCTTTAGTCATATCGACCACTCAAAGCACTTTACACTAGAGCCGCATTCAGCCGGTCGCACTCATTCATACACTGATATGTAGATCGGTAGGCAACTTGAGCTTAAGTGCCTTGCCCAGAGGCACATTAACATGTGGCAGGAGGGAGCTGGAACTGAATTCACAACGTTCGGATTGCAAGAAGACTACTCGCCCCACTAAGCCACATTTGCCTGAGGGATAATCATATGATTTTCTTTGTGTTAAAAAAAATATATCAGTAAAAATCTGTCTCCTCTAATTTCTCACTGGGAGATAATCTAACATGTAAATATGGGCAAAAATAACAGCACAGTTATTGTCTTGTATGGAAACTTGTAAAATTACATCGTTGATACTCCCCCGAAACAGCGGACACTGATTGCAATAACACCACTGTTTACGTAAACACCTACCGCTGCATCTTGTTGGTTATTATTCACTCTGAGAGCATCAATCACCTCCTTTTCATCAAAGCCCATCTCCATCAACGCAATCACAGCCTGGAGAATCAAAGACAGTGTAATTATTGGACAAAACTTCCAGAATGACTAAACATAGCAAAGCCTTAAGAACAGGGACAGCCAATACATATTTGACAAGACCACCTACCCTCGAATCTGGTCTGAACTCTCTTTTCCTGCGTATTCTCTTGAAGATCTCTGTGAGTTCGTCCTGCCGGCTGCACTCGTCTGAGCTCGATTGTTTTGAGAGTTTGGGAAGAACGCTGACTGAAACTGAGGCTGAAGCTGAGGGGCTCAGCGTGGTTGCTGCTGCGGCTCCTGACGCCCCAGAGGAGTCCTGACCCGGTAGTGGTGCATCTACGGTGGGGTCATCTACATGTTCGATCAGCCACTCCATGGCCTGGGTCACCGACATGCTGCATAAAAATAAGCAAAGAGTGGCAAAAAAACAAAATGTAAAGTTTTCCACAAAAATTTCACAATAAGGAGACAAAAAACAGAAAGAGCATGAATCTGTCAGTGTACAAAAGGCATCCATAAACAAGATTTTTGAATGTAACATTTATTCAACAATAAAAGGATAAAGATATCATAAAAAAATAGCCTTACTGGCAGAGTCTAAGCGCTTTGATGGCTCTGCTTTCAGGGAAACCCATCTCAGTGAGTTGATGGAGGGCTGTTTCATCCACCCGATCCTCCTCATCTTCATCTAACATTGCTTTTAAACAATAAGCAAAGAATTAAAGAAAGTTGCAAAAGCGCAGAACCTAAGAAAATGTTTTAATCAATAACACATATCCTTACATGATTTAGAAAATAAGAAAAACAATACAGCTTACAGCCATTTTTTTGTTAATAAAGAAGTCGTCTCTCATCAGTATGACCCATGTGTGAGCGTTTACTTTTCATCTATACGGATTTCTCCAATGTGTCCATTTTAGAACAGAAACATAAACTGAGATCTTCATTTGCAGTTTACATTAAAAGCTAATTTAATAAAGGGCTGTAGTGGAAACAGGTAAATTCTAACAGCAGAATGTGATACACACCAAACTGGGATTGGTGAAAAGGACCACTCTTAAAAACCTATGTTTGTTGAAGAAATGCACTTTAAAAACAAGGTGAAATATGCAGCCTTGCAAAAGTACTCATACTTCATAAAGATTTCACACTTTATCAGATTAAACCTCTAATCTTCAGTGAATTATATTGGGATTAATGTGATGGACCAACACAAAGTAGTGCACAATAAAGAAGTGGGTGGAAGATATACATGTTTAAAAAACATATTGCATTTAAAAATAAGCTGTCAGGCATAACTTGTATTTGTATACACCCTCTTTATTCTGACACCCATACATAAAATCCAGAGCAACGAACTTCCTTCAGAAGACCTGCATATAATATTAGTTAAGTATAAATACAGAGAACAATGTGCATCCAGCAAACTTTATGTGAAACTGGAAAGTATAGCAAGTATGCAAAGCTACCATGGCTGTAAACCTAAGTAAACTAACCTTTCAGCTGGAGAGCAGCCCCAAACATCCACCCAGAGGTCATGATCAGAGCATATCAGAGCATGTGTTAGACTGGGTCAGTCACAGTCCAGACCTAAATCCAATCGACTCTTTGGGAAGAATGCACCAATGCAGTCCATCTAGTCGGACTAAATTTGAGCTAGTTCATAAAGAACGAGCAAAATATCTGCATGGGCAAGGCTGTAATTAAAGTGAAATGTAAATCAACTAATCAAAGCCATGTTCCCTCCACTTCATAATGATGCACTTCTTTGTGTCATTCTACTTAAATGCCCTACGGTCACGAATGGTACCAGTGTAAAATGAATCTTTTATGTTCTCCATACTTCACCTGAAAACCAAATATCCCTAACTTGTGAATAGTGCATAAATGTTTGTAGGCAGTTTAATGACTTTTACGTTATCATAAATCGGTTTTCTACATTACCGTTGGCCTTTTTGAAGAGTTCAACAGCATCAGGGTTCAAGGCAAGAAGCTTCTGTGCAACTTCAATAAGAGAAACCAGGATTTTCCTAAGCTCTGTTTGAAACTGGAATAACACAAACATCAAGACACAAACATGGTCAAAGCTATCCATTTTTAAGTAGCACTGCAGGGAAAATGTGACGTGTTGGATGTTCTTACATCTCTGATGTTGTGCTGGGTAACGGTGCGCTCAGTGTGCCGGGTGGACAGGCTGGCAGTGGCTTTCAGGATAGCATCTTTATCTGGAGCTTTGGTATCTTGTTTTTTCTGTTTTTAATCAGACACAAATGTTTGTAACATAAAAACCTTTTTTTGGTCATTTCCTATAAAAATATGACCAAGCATACCTTTTCATCTGAGCTAACATCTGCCATCTTGGGAGGAGTTGGCGGCGGTCTTTTTTTGATGAGCAGCAAAACATCTGCCAAAATAAATGATCCAAAAACCCATATTTTTTTTTTAACCATGACAAACATACATTGTAACGACACATTTGTTTAGATTTAAAACATGCCGCACAAAACAATGCAAACCTTTGTCTTTAAGGTTTTCATCAGCGACAGTTTTGGTGTCGGTGAGGACTCTTTCTGTAGCAGCGTGTAAAAGTTTATGATGGGTAAGTGTTTTAGGGTCTTCTAGACTTCCATGCACATGCTGCAAAAAAAGAGGAAAAAAAAAACCTATCAGATATAGACAGAAAAATTTGGGATTGCAGCTACTTTACATGAGGATACGTTCCCACACATTTTATATCAGTTCTTCAAGCTTCTCCAGACTCATATTTCCAGAGCTTCTGATCCAATTTTAGAGTTGAAAATACATTTATGTATTTATTTACACAAGATATTTTTTACAGTGGTCAGGACTTAAATATGGAACCTGCAAAACACTACATATGATAAGGAAGTGATGAATGGACAGACATACAGTTATGTGAAAATCTACCTAAATGTGTTTTCTCACTGAGGAAAACGTTAGGACACCCAATCCCCTAATAGCTGAAATAGCTTCAGTGAGACACTTCTTGTAGCCATCTACCAGCCTCTGACATCAGTCAGTTTTTCCCACTCCTCCCTTTCAGTTGTGAGATATTAGAGGAGTTTCTTGCATGCACAGCCTGTTTCAACTCACTCCTCAGTGCCCTTTCGGTATATCAAGAGTCAACTGTGATTACACACAATTTTTGCAAAGCTGAGTGCAATTCTACTAGCCATATTCAAGCTTGATTACTACTAGACCAAAAGAATCAAGAAATCACTTAAAAAGAACCTTTCTGACAACATGAATTAGGCTAAAAGATCGCAAAAAGTAACAAATCATGCACCGATCTGAAAAAATTCAAGAACAGATGAGATACAAAGTCAATGACATCTCTCAGTCTGGACAGGTTTATGCTGGGGGATCCAGCAAATTACAGTGAGAAAAAAACCTGGAACACTGGTGAAACTTCCCAGGCGTGACCGACCTACCTAAATTACAGAGAAGATCAACAACAATTATCATAGCACTGAAACAGCTCTGCTGAAAGTCACTAATGATATTCTTATGGCCTCAGATAATGGACTTGTGTCTGTACTTGTCCTGTTAGATCTCAGTGCTGCATTTGATACAGTCGATCACAATAT
>JAHUTJ010017863.1:0-18885 GCA_036250325.1 Characodon lateralis | reverse complement strand
GGAGAGAAGCTGCTCCTACAGTTTATCTATACGAGATTCATCTGATGCTGGACTTTACTACAGCGCTGTGGTCACATGTGGATCAATCCTGTTTGGTGAAGGAACCAAAGTGGAGACAAGTATGTGTTTACAGCCACATTTAAGCAGTGAATTTGATTTGAGAAACAGCATAAACTGTTGACAGATGTGAATGTTTGTAACTTTATAACAAACAGGCTTTACTCAAAGTCAGAGGAATAATGTCCATTGTGATCACCTGCCTGTGATTTGGTTATATTGATTTGTGACTCAACAGGGCATGAAACACCAAGAGAACAGCAAACTCAGGAACATAACTAAGCTTTTTTTTTCCTTTTTGGAGCGATCATCAGCTCTCAGCAAGTTTCTTATTTGTGGGAGAGCTCCACTGACAGGGAATTTTGTGTGGAGAGGGAATGCAAATAATTGATGATTTCCTGATTATTATCTTAATGTTAGATGGCCGCTATTCAGGCAAAAGCCTCGTTTCTTAATTCTTAAGCCATAAACCTTAATTCATAAACCTTGCACATGATACTTAAGACATTCACTCTTCACATCTCCCTATGGTTGCTTTATTAAATATTTAGTAAAAAGCATAAAGAAATGTCTTTGACTAAACAGTGCCGAAGTTACATTTCCTTTTTATTGCCAAAATGTATAGTTTTAAAAAATTTGAGGTTTTTGTTGGATAGTGACAATATGCATGTTTTTACATGTTTGAAAAAGCTGAGAAATATTAAGAGTTAAATAATTTCATGCCATTCAACCTAATTAATGAAGAACAATAATATAGATTCATATACCATCTTTGTCAAACAAACAGAAAGGCATCTTAACTGAAAACATAATATGCTTCATACCTTCTTTTACTCTTACACTGCATGCCTCTGAGGTATTTTTGTTGCATTCAAAAATGTAGAAAATACACTCTAGTTAGCTTTGGGAATCATCTTTTCAGTTAGCTCATCCATACCAATATGCACTTAGATTATGTCTAATGCTTCTGCTTCCTTTTCCCAATCCAGGAGAAGATTCGAACCCTCTTGTTTTTGTACTTGGAGGACTGTTGGCCTTGTGCGTTTCTGTGATTTTTCTGTTAATTTTCAACAATAAAGAAAAGAACATATGTCAACACCACAAAGGTAGGCTTGGCATACATATTTACTTAATATATCTCATCACCATCAATGTCAGAATGTTTTACTGAACAGACCTTTTGAAAAGAATGGCACCAAAATAAGTACAATAGTATTTTCTGATTGTTTAACCCTTTGTTTAAAAGACAAAGAAATTCTTCAAAACATAAAAAAGAGAGAAACAATGAGAGCTATACTTGCTCACACCAACCCCCACTACACCAGGACAAGGATAAACATGTATAGACAATTGATAACTCAAAATATTTTATGAGCATAAAATCAGGATACATTTTCAACAATCATGGCCTCTTATAAACTTTTGCTTTCTTTAAAGGAGAACTAAGTGTCCTCATCTATACTGGAAATGCCATTTTTAATATTAATCAGTCAAGTCAGATGGTAAATATATGAGATACTATATGATAATGATTGTTCCTTTATACTAATCTAGGTTCCATGGCAGGACAATAACATTGTATTCTCTTTTACAGATAAATAAAACCATGGATGGAAACTGTGCAGCAGACAAAACTGGAGTAAGGAGAGGGAGATGGAATAAAGATTTGCTAAAGCAATGCCTTTACTCCACTGTCACATCAGACCATGGTCAACATCAGCTTTCTTCTCTTCAAGCAGAGTGGTGCCAGTAAACCACCACTTTAAATGTGGCTATTACATTTAGTATATGGGCGTCTCTTTCATCTCAAACTTAAATGATGTCTTTAAATTTGAAAGTGGTTCTTGTTGAAAGTATTTCACTCTTATTATACTGACTCTTGCAGACAAAAATTATGAAGTTGGTGAAAAATAATGGCATATTGTCACAGTATAATAAGCACCAGGTTAACTTTGTAAACACGTGTAAAGGAGTCGTTCTTATTCGCCTCACCTGGTTAAACAAAGGTTAAATAAATAAAATCACTGAAAACAATCTGATTAGGATGGTTTTAGCCACTGGGTTTTGGTAATGGCAATCTTAATAAAAAATTTTAAAAAAGGCAAATTTCTAACTGTGTAGAGGTTTTGGAGTAATTTTCATTTCAATAAGAATAACGTCTGCACTGCCGGTCATCATCTCCCACGATATATTATGATGTTAATATTTTGCTTTAAAATCTACCAAGTTTACTTTCTAACAGCATTTTCTAGCAGTGTAACAACAACTGAATCAAGAAATTATATAATTACTAAAAAGGACTTAGTTTTCTTGCTTTATGAACTAAGAGTAACCTCACATAGATATGTTTCTAATCTCAACTGTGCCATGATGTTAAGAACTTTAATAAAGTTTGTTTAGTGTATTTAGGTTGTTGTATTTGTATCTTTTTCTTCATTCATGTGTTCATGTTTGGCTGTGGGTCAGTTCCACTTTGTCAGTTTCTAATCTCATATTGTAGTCATGCGATTTTAACAAGAATTACTATTACTTTGTGCCTGTAACCGATTCGTATCCAAATGTTCAAAATGCTCAGATCTCATATAAGTTGATGTAACTATAAATTATTTTCAAAAAACTTTGCATTTTACCCTATTTCCATTTATGACAGCTCTGATCCCCATTTGGGCCAGTTAACCCTTATGAAATATAACAGATTATGACCCTGATCAAACCAAAATAACTTGGCCTGCTGCTGGTAGGTAGTATTTATTGTTGTCATTTAAGTTTTTATGTTCACAAACAATCACTAAAAGTATACAAATAAATATTACTCTAAGATCTGTTGAAAAACAAATTACAGTGTGCTTGAAAGGTTTTTCAAGCTAATGTGGAATAATTATTAAATTACCTATACATTATGACTCTGTTAATTTAGCTTTCAATGACGTTTTTCTTAGTGAGCAACTGGTTCATTTGTCAACCTGTGTGAGCTTTCTCTTGGGAGCCCCAGGAAGGCAGGGAGCCCGAAGCACAGTCCTCTTGTATGCCTTAATTCATTATAACTGATTAATATGCTTCTGTCATGATGAAAGATGGGGTAATTTCTACATTTCTGAAGAAGACTCAGTGGTGTTAAAACTGTATGAATAAAACTTAAACCAGAGTTTAATATCTTTAGTGGTTACCTGCATAAGAAAACCCATTCTTTCTAGGCAATTGGAATGGTGTTTTTGGCCATATCCTCCATACTGTACACTTCAAAGCAGTATGGAGAATGTGGCCCAGATGAATGCACAAAGCTGCATTCATAAGGAACCGTTGAAAAGGTTTACCTGACAGAAACATTTTAATCAGTAGTCTTATTCAGGCTTAAAGTGTGACGTTTATGAGTACAATCTATAAATATGTAAATATAACAAAGAAATTATGATAAAACAAGTTCTGTGCAAAGGCTCTGAAAATAAGTTCAACCTTCCATTATACAAAATGTAACTTTTCATTTAAATGAATTGATGTACTTGACAAATAAACTGAAATGATGCATGGAAACTAAAGCATGGCTGACTGTGGTTTGGTGAACACATGTATGAAAACAGATATATGTTGTTTCCTGTTCAACCCTCTCATTTAACTTGAGGTGATCTTTTACTTTCCTCTTTAAAAAAATCACACATGGATCAAATTTTAAACCTTTTTAAAGAAGCAACTAGAATGAACGTTCATGTTAATTACTTAATTTTAACAAAACAAAGTTGCTTGTTTCTCTTTTCTTACTTCGTTTCTGGTTGAAGCTTGCAGAGCATATGTGCTCAGTAACCAGCATCAACAGTTGGTCAAAGGTAAAAGAAACCCTACAACAGCCTCTATCTGCTGCTGGGGCTTTACACGTACCTTTTCTCATTGAAGGTAATTCAATTCAATTCAGTTCAGTTTATTTATATAGCGCCAATTCACAACACGTCATCTCAAGGCACTTCACAAAAATCAGGTATATACATTCCAATTAATCCTAACCATTGAACAGTGCAGTCAGATTCAGTTATTTATTCAAATTGGATAAAAAAATTTCTGTCTAAGGAAAACCAGCAGATTGCATCCTGTCAGTGACTTGCAGCATTCACTCCTCCCGGATGAGCATGTAGAGACAGTGGACAGTCACTGGCGTTGACTTTGCAGCAATCCCTCATACTGAGCATGCATGTAGCGACAGTGGAGAGGAAAAACTCCCTTTTAACAGGAAGAAACCTCCAGCAGAACCAGGCTCAGTATGAGCGGCCATCTGCCACGACCGACTGGGGGTTTAAGAGAACAGAGCAGAGACACAAAAAGAACACAGAAGCACTGATCCAGGAGTACTTTCTATGGGAGGGAAAAGTAAATGTTGGATGTAGCTCCTTTAGTCGTTTCACCTAGAAAGAAAGAACAGATAAACTCTGAGCCAGTTTTCAAGGTTAGAGTCTGAAAGAGAGCACATAGAGTTAGTTACAGTAAAAGCGCATTCAATTGCCATGTCTAGGAGAGAGAAAGGGTTAAGGCCCTTTCTCTCTGAAAGGCCCTGTCTTTCAGTGTTAAGTCCTAAACACTGAAAGACAGGGCCATGTGGATCATCGGTAGAGGGTGAGCATTAAAGGTAAAGGCTTCCATAAAGATAGTTTCTTTAAGAAAAATTAAGACATTTACACAAAATTTCAGAGAAACTGGTGGTGTGAAAAAAGGGGACACATTAGTCAAGGCATCAGTAAGAATGTTATAAAATGTGAGAAAGCCCAGCATGCAGCCGATTTTAGTGGGTCTTGTGACTTGTGCATTAAAAGCCAACAACAGAACAAAGCATTGAGTCCACCTTTTAGAGATAAGAAACAAACCAAAACACGCAAGAAAAAAAGGAAAATATAAGAAGGTACAAATCTAAACATTTCATGTTTAGATTGCTGTTAGGTATTATTTAGTCAACTCAGAGGTAAGGAACGACATAGAGTCAGATTTTACTTGCGGCAAGGGTAGCTGTGCAATACAAACTACAAAGTATTAACACCCCTGTCTCTTTATTTATATATGCTGGTTCACACATAGCTCAACAAACATTCAGGGGGTGTATGTGTGTGTGTGTGTGTGGGTGTGTGTGTGGGGTCAAAAAGGTTAGGGTTCATTTGTCTTGATCTTAAGCAAACAGAGGGGGAAGTGGGGACCTGGTATTAATAGCCCCCAGGTGCTGCTAACAAAGCATAAAAACATAACTCACTCTTGTCCCCATCTCCCTTCCTATGTCATATAAGGAGGGAAAAGCCCTTAGAGCAAACATGAGTGATAAACAATACAAAGGTTTTAAAACCCTAACAATTGCACAGATTACAGACTTACAGTTCTGGTAGTTTTCAGTTTTTCTTCGCACAGTTAAAGTAGCTTACATTGTTGAAGGTGATAATATAATAAAAATTGTAAATATGTTTATCAGTGTAATAGCTTCATAATCCTGTAAGTATACCTTTCCAGTCCCACTGGGAGCAAAAAAACTCAATGCAAAGTTTCTTTTAGGGACTAGGGGCCTTTATTTTAAAATTTTTTAAAGTAGGTTGACAGGAAACAGGGTGAAGGGAATGCAGCAAACATCAACAGGCCAGGATTTGATCCCACAACAGCCTGCGTCGATGACTAAGGCCTCCATACACATGTCACATGCTTAAATCCCTTCACCACCAGCACCGCACCATCAGTGCAGAGTTTTCAAGCTGCTGCCACACTGTTTCCTGGTCTTGCTACATATGCTGGGTTATCTAAAAACATTAACATGGATCTGAACTGGAAGAAATAAAACATATTTGTGAAACAAGTACAATCATGCCTATGGAGGATGTAGTTGTTTATGATGCAACCGTCTTTTGGGATGAAACGTGTAAAATGTACATTGTACTATATTATGAGTCATTTTGTTATGATGTATCCATCTGTCTTATTCTATAATTCATATTTACATTATTGCCTTTGCATCTGGATTGGGATCCTTGTACAGTCTAAAACTGCCTCCAAGTGGTCAAATAATTCTTAGCTAAATGAATAAGAAACAACTTTTATGCTGCAGGAGTCACAGTGAAGTTAGAGAATCTTCATCATTGTAGAGAGTGTATAGCGTTATATTCATGCCATTGCTGTGACATTTGAATAGCACTTACATAAATTAATAAGTTTATAATGACTAGATGAAATCAACTGTCAAATGTTGCTACATGTAGATGGGCATTTGTTCAGGAGGAGGAATTCCTGCTAATTCAGTCAATCAATGCAATAGGCTTGGCAATAGGCATAGATATATACAACTTTTTACCATTTGGCTTACTAACTGAACGTGACTACAGTGTTTTATAACTGGAATCAAAATGAAACGAATGTAACTGACTTTGAATCTATGTGTATGATTGAACTGAATTGACCATATATTACTGTATATAAACAAGATCTGTTTATCTTATAAAGTGACATATAATGACTTTTGTTGTGAATCGGGGCTACATATATAAACTGATCAGAAATTCATTTAAAAAAAATCAATTTTAGTGGGATTTAAGTGCAGTATATAAAATTGCAATGCTCATGACAGAATTTTTGACATGTCCAATAAAATTTGAGGAAGCTTGGCTTAGCTGGAGATCACATTACCTATGCTGCATTAACGCTTTTCTATCCATTTGATATTATAGCAAAGGTAATGTGATACTGTAGTTGGGATTACATGATCAATGTGTCAGTATTAGATGCATTGATAGGCAATACAGGAGCCATATTTAATTAAGGCAGCACTCCACTGAAATAAAGGCCAGTCACGGACTCGATGCAACCTGCTGGGTTTCCTTAGATAGAAAAACTTTTTATCCAATTTGAATAAAAAGCTAACTCCGACTGCACTGTTCAATGGTTAGGATTAATTGGAATGTATGTACCTGACTGTTGTGAAGTGCCTTGAGACAACATGTGTTGTGAATTGGCGCTATATAAATAAAACTGAATTGAATTTAATTGAATAGATATGTAAAAGTGTGATAAGTGTTTCANAGGTGAGACATTCAGATTTCAAGTCAGAACTCTCCAACAACATCACTAACTGTGAAACATTTCAAAGCTTTAATGAAAGTAAATATCTTACCAGTCACTGCAGCAATGCTGACTCCACTGCTTCTGATGTTCTCAAACACAGAGAAGAGAGTGAATGTGTATCTAGTTCCAGCAGTGAGAGATGAGACTGTGTGGTTCACTGTTCCATTTCCATCTGGTGCACTGATGTTGGTTTCTGTGCCATTAAACTGGAGAACAAAGCTGGTGTTGTTGTTGACTTTATTCCACTGCAGAGTGATGCTGATCTCATCTTGTGCGGATGATCGGAATGCTTCTGCATTTTCAGGAGCTGTAATGGAATGGTTGTTTTGAAATATCTCAATGGATGTGGTCAAGAAAATTATTTTCTCAAAAGCTCAACTAAGCATGCAAATATGCCCAGTGGCATACCAACAAAAAATATATAATTTTCAATGCTATTGATATACCCAATGTTGTTTTTGCGCTCCCCATAATATTTACTCTACCTTCACTTCATTAGTTGTGATATTTGAATGTCTCGAGACTTGCATCTTGACAGACAAAATGGTTCTTGAGCTCAGACTTTGAGATAAGGTGAGGAGCTTTGTCATTCACGGGGAGCAATAAAGCTGCTGCTCCTCTACATCGAACAAAGTCAGCTGAATTGGTTTGGGCTTCTAATATGATGCCCCTTTAGGTCCACTCTTTGGAGGATTTCGTGGTAGGTTTTACAAGTAAGACATGGTGAATTTGACAGTGTGATGATTGGTGTTGCTGTGGTTTCATGAGTAGAGACGAGGAAGGGAGGAGCTTAAATTAATTATTGATTTGAATGGTAAACTGAATTGAGGAAGCAGCAACCAACTGATGACACTGTCTCAAAGAACCAGGTGAGAATACTATAACGGTGAGTAAACTAACTGACTATGTCACAGCTATGAAGAGGATAGGACTGAGAAGAGGTTATTGTCAAATAACTTAAAAAATGAAATAAGATGGGACACAACTCAAAATCAACAGATCACAACAGCTGAATTATATTTCTCTTTCTGCCTGGAAATGCTTCACAATTCCCCAAAATGAGCTGAAGAGAGATGTCTGGGTTTTCCTCCTGGACCTATTACCCATGTGACCAGTGGATATTTTCAGAATGGACCATATAGGCAGTTCTCCAGGGGGTATTAAAAGGGTTCACACGGCAACACTTAAAAAATAAAAATTATCTGTCTACTTTCACTTTCTATCTACAAATGTTCACTGCCTAGTTAACTTACCAGTAGCTGCAATGATGCTGACTCCGCTGCTTCTGACAGAGTCAAAAACAGAAAAGAGAGTGAATGTGTATTTAGTTCCAGCAGTCAGAGATGAGACTGTGTGGCTCAGTTGTCCATCTCCATGTTGTGCGCTGATGTTTATCTCTATGCCATTAAACTGGAGAACAAAGCTGGTAATGTTGCCGATTTTTTTCCACTCCAAAGTGATACTCGTCCCATTTTGTTCTGAAGCTCTGAAACCTTCAGAATTGGCTAGGACTATAAGAAAAGGACAACCGGCATTGAGAAAGAGACTACATGAAACACACGAGGAACATAATAGTCATGCTTTACTGACATATTTTATGATTTGCCAACCTTTTATTCAGATTTTTCCGTACAATGAAAACTGCAACTGTACTGAAAACCCTAATGTCCCCTTTAAGCATGGAAAACTGGTGGAGCTAAAAGGCCCCCTCTCTGGAAAAATGACATGCGTTGCCCTTAAGACTGTAAACAAAACCTATTTTGTGTTTTCTGCAAGTTTCACTGGGAACTTAAGCCATGAGTTTACAATTTTAGTTTTTCAGCAAGTGTTAACATATTTTCTTCTTATTTAAAAAACAAAACAAAAAAAACAAAAAAAGTTATATTACAAACATTACTTGGTTTGTAACAGATGAATGGCAAACTCTGGGTGCAGGGTTCATCAGACCATTTTCCCATGTCGTTGAATGAAGCAGCAACACACTGTGCAAAATTATTGTCTGGTTGACTGGTCACCCAGTGTTGAAACAGGGAGGTGCTGTTATCAGACCATAGTTTTTCCCGATACAGTCCAATCCACACTTCAATGCCACCTAGAAGAGTTCTGACGTCATTATTTTCTGCCTGGTTTCGTATACTGTGAAGAAAGAAACTACATTAACAACAAGTAAAGAAAAACACACCGGAAAAACTCCATTGTAAAGTTCTGTAGACTGAAACATTTCTTGTTTTGTAAAATTATTATTACCTCTTGAAGTTTTTAACATATTTTCACATTTCATCCACAAATTTCAGTATATTTTGTTTGGATTTTATGTGACAGCCATAAAGTAGCACATAATGGCAAAGCATGAAGAAAAGGACAAACTTTTTTTTTTTTTGTTTAAATCTGAGAAGTATGACATCTATTTATATTGAGCTCCATCTATTCTTTCATCTCTAAATAAAATCTAATGTAATTAACTGCTTTTAGAATAGACAAAAATACAGTCCACCTATAATTTAACAGCTGACACAGCTGTTCTGTGTCAGAGGTTTTTTTAGAGAAAATTAGTAAACAAACAGCATCTTGAAGACCGAGGGACACAGCAGACAGGTCAGGGAGAAAGCGTTGGAGAGGTTTAATGCAGAGATAGGTTATACAATTATTTCCCAAACGCTGAAATTCTCAGAATTCACTCCACTATCTAAAAATGGAAAGAGTGTGACACAACTACAATCCTACCAAGACATGGTCAGACCAAAAGAGTATTAATCAGAAAACCAGCCAGGACGCCCATGGTGACTTTGGATGAGCTTCGGTGATCCCCAGCTCAGGTGGGAGAAACTGTTGCCATGACAAATATTAGTTGCAAGAAGAGAGCCACTGTTTAACCCTTTGTAGACTAGTTTTGTGAATTCGCCTCATACCACCATACAGCCAAGTTTGTGTAAGTATACCACTAATGCCCCGAGATGCATATTCTAAACATATCAAAGTTTGTATTAGAAGTACTTGACAACCCAAGACTTGCCAAATTAGGCCTAATTTTGCTAATTTCCATACTAACTACTTATATTTATGTTATATTCAATATGCTATATTCCATTTATCAATCTCTATTTAAAGTTGAATCTGACAGAAAAAAACACAACTTTACCTTTTTTCTATAACCTTGAATAAGCAAAGTCAGTCAGGGGTTAACATTTGGGGACAAAGCAAACATTTGGAAGAAGGTGTTCTGGTCAGATGTATGCCAGAATGAATTTTTTGGCATACATGAAAAATGCCGTGCGTGACTTGAAACTAGCTCTATTCTTTATCCTCAAATCCAAGGTAAGAGCATCAAGCTCTGAGGATAATTTTCTTTAGAAGGTAAGGAGAAGCTGGACAGAGTTAAAGAGAAAATGGATGGAGCTAAATATAAGGCAGTTCTGTAAGGAAACCTGCTATATGTTGCAAAAGACTTTGGACTGTGGTGGAGGTTCATCTTTCAGCAGGGCAACAACAGTAAACCTACAGCCAGAGCTATAATGGAATGGTTTAGATTAAAGATGATTTATGCATTAGAATGGCCCAGTCAAAGTCCAAACCTAAACCCAATTTATAAGCTAAAGCCTGATTTAAAAATTGTGGCTCAAAGATGCTCTCCATCTCATAAAACTGCACTTGAGCCATGTTACAACAAAGAATAGACACACAATTATCCTTCTAGATTTGCAAAGCTGGTAAAGACAGGCCATCAAAGACTTGGATATTTTACTGCAGCAAAAGTTGTTCTACAAACTATTACCTGGACAGCTGAATAAAAGAGGTGCACACAACTTTATAGGTTTCTGTCAAATCATGAAAACTGTGAATCCATCTTCATCCACTCCACAATTATGCCTTTCTTTGTGTTGGTTTATAAAATCCAAATAAAATAAGTTGTTGTTGTAATAGGCAAATTATGGAAAGGTTTGGAAACGTTTGGAAAACACTTTATAACTCCATAGTACTCTTGTAACATTAGACTATTATTAGACATAATTAAAGAGCACAGAAAGGAAAGAAAAAACACACACAAACAAGTTGCTGCTGAATTGCTGAACTGACATAAACACATGAGCAGGTAATACTGAATTACATATTACTTGAGAGTTTGTTTTGATATAATATGTAGCATTTTCATTACCTGGCAAGGTCAATATAATTCTCTCTGCAAAATCGCTGCGCTTCAGTCCAATTCAGTGATTGGCTACTGACAAAATAAGATGGTGAGCCCCCTACTGTTCCTGTAAATGAGTGGAAGAAAAATAAACTTAACAGGGTTAGGAAAGCCACTTTGGTAAAACATGTTATTAAACAGTGTTAGGGATCTCTAATAGCAAATTTGACCATTTGTAAACAATTGTGTCATTGTAGATGGTGAAAGGAACCAAATGCAGACAAACTGATGGCAAGTTCAGGATAAAAAAAAGAGTCAGCAACGTTTTGATTACAAAACCAAGGCAGAAAAAAACAAAACAGTCAACATGGTGAGGAAACCAGCAATAGGCAAAGATTTAACAACTGATTGCAGGAAAACATGGGAGTATTTAGTTGGCTTCTGAATGAGCAGCTGGAAAAATTAGGAACTGACGCCATCAAGTGGCATTAACCAGAATTACATGAAAAGAGTAGGAAACATCAAAACGAAAAAACCTGATCAAAATCCAATGAAAGACTCGGTTCAGTATTTAATGACCGACACATCGGTGTTCAGGGGACTTTATGTAAGTAAGTATTACAAAAACTTCACTCATACTTTGTAGTAAAAAAAGAACTTACCATTGTAACACAAAAAACGTCTTAGGTCCGAGCACTGACGGTCATCCCATCCACCCAAGTACGTGTTGTCACTTAATAACCTGACACAGTACTGTTGTCCCCCAAGATTATTGGGTAAGCCAGATATCCAGTTTCTGAACGTATATTCTCCAACTCCATAGAAGCTGCTGTCATTTAGGGACCATTTCCAGCTGTTACTTAATTCATCATAGAGACCTATCCAAGCCAGACCTGTTGAAAAACAGGTTCAAATTATTAATGAGCTGCAGTGAAGCATGTGCTGTTTGATTTAAAAGATAGCTTTATTTAATTTATGAATTTCTCCAGACCTGATGAGTTCTTTATAAAAATAAATACATTTTGGTCTCAGGAAATGAGGACTGCATCTGAAATATTGAAACATATACAGTAGCCACAGCTAAAAATATACCTGGATAGTTTGAAGTGGTCCTGAGAACAGCATCAACATCGGCCATGTTTTCTATAGTGGCCAAGTCAGTGTAGTCACGTCTGCAGACGCTCTGGGCATTTGTCCAGGTTTGTGGCGTGCTTACAAAGTAGTACTGGCGAGTTTGGCCAAAGGCGATGCTGACCAGTGCTCCTGAAACAAAACATATTAAGTTATGCATAGCTGTTCAGTATGGGTGCACTCACTGGAGACTTTATTAGGTACACCTGTTCAATTGCATGTAAAATGAAACGGATTTATCCAGTCAAATGGCAGCTCTTCAATGCATTTAGGCACCTAGGGATGGCAAAGACAACTTGCTGTAGGGCAAATTGAACATCAGAATGGGAATGAAAAGGAACTAAAGTAGCTTTAAATGTTATATGGTTGATGCTGCCAAACAGGCTGATCTGGGCATTTAAGAAACTGGTGATTTTCTGGGCTTCTTGTGCACAGACATCTCTTGGGGTTCCTGAAATAAAACATATTTCAGTGATGTGGTTTTGTGGATAACAGGAAAATAGACAGACTGGTTTGAAGTGATAAAAAATGCAACTGTAGCAAAAACAAAACAACCAAAGAATGCTAAATACCGTCTCTGAGTGCACAACACATAAAACCTTAAAGCAGATGGACTACAGCAGTATGAAACCACATCGGGCTGGTACCATTCCTGTTAGCTAAGAACAGAAAACTGAAGCTAAAGCATAGGTTCATCAAAATTAGACAATAAAACATTGCCTGGTCTGAGACACTGGTCGAGCATTGTATAAATGCCACAACCTACATGAGTATTGTTGCTGACCATGTCCATCTTTTTACGACTACAGTGTTCCCATGTTTTGATGGCTGCTTCTGGCCAGATAATGTACCGTGTCACAAAGCTCCTAGAAGCTGATACTGGTTTCTCTAACATGACAATGGTTGTACTCCAATGCCCTCCACAGTCACCAGATCTCAATCCAGTAGAACACATTTGGAAAGTGATGGAATAGGAGAGGAGAACACAAAGGAAGATACTGGATAAAATAAATTTAATATAAACATTGTTTTCTTTAGTTTTGTGGTTTTTACACACAGAAAAATACAGATTTTACCACAACTGAACAGAACTTTGCTGCTGCTCACATATATTGTTGTTAACATAAGGCAACATTTAGAAAAGTTAGGACACCCCCTTGAACACCTTTCCTAGTGTAAAGTGTAAAATACTTTCTTTTCTCTTTACTTGTAATTTACTTGACTTGTGTTGCTGAAATGTTTACATATATATTCAAAAAACAGTAAGATGAGAGCAAGTATTCCAAAAGTATCATAAAATTCAGCTAAAAGTCAATAAACAGCAATGTACTTCAGGAGTGCCTTGCAAGATAATTTCATACATCAATCAAAATAATTTATAGTCAAATTTAGCATTATGGGTAAGATAAATCACTTAATCACAAGAAATGATTGTAACTCTGATAGACTAGTCAAAATTAAATTCAAACTATAGTAAAAACAACAACGATAATGTTCAATAGATTTGTTTGTTTATTTCTTTGATTTTAATATTTCAGTTTAATAATTAAGATCAATAACTGAATGGATTAGTAACATCATGTAACATCCAAGAAAACATCTGCTCCCCACTTTGGATACATTGAAGGATTGCAATTATCTGAAATGTGATTTCAGGTCTTCTTTTTTTCAAGCACATTAAATCAGCTGATATTTGCTGATATTCTTGAGTGTACTTGAGTGTATAAACACAGAGGACGTGTCCACGACTTCCATAAAAATCTTTCCCCCAAAATAAATAATTAAAAAAAAAGTGTTGCTATAATAAGGGTAATAAAAGTACAACTCAAGCGATTTAAAATTAAAAACGTAAAATGCGTTTCTTCGTTATTGAAATATCACGACCCCCGGTCTGCAAAGTGGTTTGGTCCGCATGTTTCCAACTTGAAACAGGGAGGCAGCTCCTCTCAGCTCCTCCGTGTTTCAGTGAGCGACAGGCTCACCTCATGAGGAAGCTGCAGAAGCCAGTAAAGTCATTTATCATATCACTTCTTCCACAAGTGACATTTCTTCCGCTTTGTCCAAAAGCCTGTTTGTTTTCAGCTCACTGGTTAAGCAAATAACCTAGCTTATAATGGTTGACAAGCTCAAACTATAATAGTGACGTGATACAGAGGAGGACACAAGAAGAGGAAGAGGAAGAGGAAGAGAGAAGAGGACAGAGCGCAGGGAGGAGAGCGAGGAGGGAAAAGAGGAAGACAGACGAAAAAAGAAGAGATCACTGAAGACTGAGAGGAAAAATAGACGAGAGAAAAGAGGAAATAAAGAGGACAGATTTTTTTTTAAAACGTCTGTCAGGATGTTAATGTCAGATATAAACCTAGTTTTTATTGTAGTGACATTTTAGATTTGTTCCTGGGAGATATCAAGATTTTGCAATGTAAGTATTTTGAATTTAAGTTTGAGGTCCGAGTTTTGATTATTTTTTGTGGGCTAGAAATCACATGACTCTAATTTCTTTAAATAAATAAATTTCTATATAAATAAACTTGACTTTAAATGTCAAGTCAAGTTTATTTATATAGAAATTTATACTTTAAAAGTCAAGTGTTCAGTTTTGACTGTTAAAAAGCATAATAGGTCAAAACTATTCAGTTCCTAAGATTAAGATTTTCTTTTTTTTTGTTTTTTATCTGACCTAAATTTGAAGTTGTCATTTCAGTTTTGGTGTAACACCCCAAGCCTATCAGTGGGCTCCATCAGGCCTGTCTTTACAAAACTTTGTGGAAGTGCCCCCAATCCACTGGAAAGCCCATTCTTAGAATAGATAATTGTTTGACTTTAATAGGGACAAAGTTACAATACAAAGAGTTCAACTAATGTGCTGTACAGAGTATTTATAGCTATTCCTAATTTTCAGCTCTTGCCCCTAGTTGGGTTTCTACATAAAGGTGAAATGTGACTAAAATGCGCTAAATATTAGCTTAGAGAATTTAATCAAGTATAGAGATTATATCCCACTTCATGAAGGAGGGATTAATGAAATTCATTTTCATTATTGGTAACTTTTTTTCTTTGACTAACATTAGAAGCCTATTTAGAATAGAATAATAATTATTTCTAGTTTCTTACAGAAAATATTTAGAAAAGAAAATGTCTGTTTTTATTAACCTTTCTCTTTGTATAAGCTCCCTATTTCCAACCCTTATGATGATTTCTAAGGAAAATGCAAGAAAAGCACAACATAGCACAGAAAATAAAAACAAAAGGTACAAACCTGCAAGCCCAAAGTAGATCCATCTAAAATCCATGAGTCAAACCTTTAAAAAGACCAATAACACAAGTTATTCTTTTTTTTAAAGCTCATACATTGAACTTATTTATATTGCAAAGTTGTAATTCACATCTTATAAATGCCACCAGTGACAAATATACAGACACCCAACATTAACCGCTGTAAAGGTTAGTTTTAGAAAGTACTCACCTTTAAGTTGCTAAAATAATCATAAGTACTAATAATGTGTAATCATATTACACATTGAAGCAGTGTGGAGATGTTTGCTGGAATGATGCAAAACACTCAGAACAGAAACTTTAGGTTCTCTCCATTCTTAAAGCACCTACACAGGGCTGTAATAATAATGTGAGAAACAAGTTAGATTAGTTTTCAAGACACTGACAGTTTTCTGACAAAGTTTTTCCTTGTGCTGTCCCCAGAGACAAGAATGAGGATGTGATTAAACTCAACCCTGTACAATTGAAAAGGTAGTAGTGTCATTTGGATAAATGACCTTTGGAAATAGAGCTCAGTTGTACCGTGTGCTGTAATGCTTTTTGTTGAAATGCTTGATTCATTTGAAAGTTAGTTGATAAAACACAGCTCTGTCAGCTAAAAAAATGCTTTTATTTATTTCTAGAAAACAAGATTTTATTAGTTATGACCTTGCAGTTTTATAATCCGGTTGTTTTTTGTGTATTTCTGCATTGGCTTTGTGATTTAGCAGGGTGAGCAGTGTGAACAGGCTGGACCTTAACTCTTGTCTAATGAAAAACAAAACAAGCCCTGGCCTGATTATAACTCTGAATAGGACAAAGAGGAAAATGGAAATCAAAAAAATAAATGAATGTGGACATATTGTTGTAGGCTCTTGCCTAACTCATTTTAGTCACAAAACCTTAACAGTAATAAGATGATCAGCTCCTTGCTAAGGTAAAATTAAATTATCCCAGCGTTTTATCCCTGTTTAACTTAAATGTATTTGTAATTTAAATAGGGTCAGAAAAATAAAAATACATCTATAACACACATGGCTTGGACTTTTAAAAGCAGTAAAGGTGTACATATTAACAAAACAAGATAAACTGCTGCATTTAGATTAGTGATAGCGATACTTAAGACGTGAAGTCCTTTTGTATGAAGGTGTAAAAGTTCCCTGGTTTGAAAGGGAAAAAGAGCAACTGTGCTCTGCATTTAACCTGAAGTAATATGAGAGGATCTGTCGTAAGTATTTGAACCATCGACTTAATAAAAGAATCTGGTCTGTCAAGAAAGCTCACAGGTGCAGGTGACCCACAAAATGATGCAAAGGATATCCCAGATATGTCGGATATACATAATTCATCAATAACACAACGCTAGCTCTTGACATCTGTATGATTCGATTGAATTCACTTTGTAAAGTGTCTTGAGACGACATGTGTTGTGAATTGGCACTATATAAATAAAACTGAATCAAATTGAATTGAAATTCATTTGTTTTTGCTTACCAGTTTATAAGGGCTCTGATGACAGTATCTGAGCAAAAACACAACTGACAACATAAACAATGTTCATCAGATTTAACAGTACATATGGGATAGAAATCAGCACAATCATCTTCACATAATTCTTGCAAAATTTGAATTTGTTAAAGAAACATAATTCAATCAGGTTCAGAGATCTAATTGAGTTTTTGTTTTCTTTTGGACATGAACTCCAAAATTTAGAGAAATACCGTCATTTTAGGGAATCTGAAATCTCCAGTTTAAATGCTCACCTACGTTTTTCCCTGTTTATAGCTTTGTTCTTTTGATTTTACTTGGCCGCATCCTTTAGCTTTTAGTTTAATGCTTAGAAAACTTTACAAGTAAAAAATAATTTCTTTAAGATCAAGTTTCACAAAGTAACTTCTTTATGTTTGGTTGGGAAAACTAGATTATTAAAGTTAGACAAATTGCTTTTCTTCGACCAGCCAATCTTATAGGATAACCTTTGTGTTTGACCTTTAAATTCATATTTTTTTGTGATTAGCCACCTGTGTAAGTTAATGTGAGGTATGTGAAGGACGTGTAAAACATTTGTTGTACATATAATTTGTAAAACATGTACATTTCCGCATGAAACCCATACATTGCATGTGAAAAACACATGCTTTTGAAGTGGTCAAATGAGGAAGGTTTGCCTACATAGGTTTTATCTGGGGAAATCATTTGTGTAGTAACATGTGCAACACTTTTGGGAAAATGTACCACATGTTGATCATTTCCTCACATATAAAGCACATGTTTTCTTAAATGAGTTACACATTTTTAAATGGTCATTCCCTCTGTTTTTGTTGTCATGACATGTAGTACATATGACCACATGTTTTTTTCCTGTAGGAAATTTACATTATACTCATTATACTACTACATTATACTCTGTTTGGGACTCTAGGTAAATCTAATTTCCATAAACTGTATTTTCATAAAGGTATTTACTGTGATAACAATAAAAGTGATGATAAAAATTTACTTACAACCACTTCTCAGTCTTTTTTGCAGACAACTGTATGGCTGTGACTACATGGCAGTCAAAGCTCACAAACGCAAATATGGCTCTTAAGAAACATACCCATTTTGAAACAGGCTTCTTCACCAGATATATACAATGTGTGATTCTTATAACTAAACTGCACAAATGAACTGCATTTAATTATTCTTTCTAATTTATTTATTAATGCTCCCAAGGAACAAACAGTGGCGCAATATTTGAGGTTTTCAAACATCATTAATTGGAATTAATCGTCACAATAAGACAAAATTCTTATAATGATAAGACATTTTTCTCAATGAATGCCAATCCCTTATTGTGTAGTACATACAAAGTACTGTGTCTGATCCACTGATAATTACACTGGATGTTCATGTATGATTAGTTTCCTCAGTATGCTGGGATTCAGTGATAAGGATCAGCTCGTTTTTTTGCTTCACTCTTGTGACTCAAGTCTCTTTTTTGTCTGCTTGTTGTTTGGAATTAAATACTTTGTATTTCCTTGTTTGACAGTGCCCTGATTTTAGTTCTGATAGGTTAGTTTAGTTCCTGTATTGGAACTGTATCGGATTTACAGGTAAAATGGGTTTATAGTTGCAGAGGTGCTAATATACACTGCTCAAAAAAATAAAGGGAACACTTAAACAACACAATATAACTCCAAGTAAATCAAACTTCTGTGAAATCAAACTGTCCACTTAGGAAGCAACACTGATTGACAATCAATTTC
>JAHUTJ010017862.1:0-18893 GCA_036250325.1 Characodon lateralis | reverse complement strand
ACAGGTGGTTTTAGCAATTCATACTAAACCTACCACTTTTAATGTCTACTGCAATCTCAAAATGATCTTATGGAGTATGATTTTCTTTCTCATAAGCCTGCAGATTCTTTCAGCTAAAAGCTAACATATGCACACTTGTATTTAGACAATAACATCTATATCACTTGCATGTTTAATATTTGTAAATATTTTTCTAAACGTTAAAAGGCAAATATCTTTGTCTCTGATTTGTTGAAATCAGTGAGGCCACTATTTGCTTATTATCACTGCAATAAGCGAGAGCTAATTAGTGCTGCACATACCACTACTGGGGCCGATAACTTTATTACTGTTTCTCAGACTAAACTCCAGAGAAGATTTTAGTCCATTTTATTAGATTATTTTAAATCTTAAAGAATATCAATGTGAGAACATTCATTTAGCTAAATGTTCACATCTAGGTGCTGGTGTGATGCTTGTATCCTCGCAACACATATGCCATATATATGTTTAGCAGTTACATCCTTTGCAGTAGGGGTCCACATGGGGTCACTAAAAATATCAGGGTGGTACACCAAAATCAAAACCAGTGACTGACTTTGAAAAATACTGTGATGTACTATTACTACTTTCTGACTGACTAGAAATGAGCATTTAAGGTTTCACAGCCTACATATAGCAGTTCTTGATATAACACAACCCACAGAATAATGTATTTGAGGAGTGCATGTATTAATTTCTCCTGTTCAGAGCATCCAGGATAATCCTTGCATCTCTAGAACACTTTTCAGCACTGCAAAAAAACAAATAATAAACATAAAAGGATGCTTCTGCAGTGTTTGACAAAGGTTCCTAAACATGCATGTTAGCTCCTGCTAATGAGCAATGAGTACCAACTGAACCTTTAGCTGATAGTACTGCCAAGCCTAAAAGTCTAAGTAGTTTGCATTTATCTTTTAGGCAGCATTCCTCCCTTCATCTAAACCTCCAGGCCCTTTCCTCTTTGCTCTTTGTGACAGCTATATAACCAGAGAGGTCCAGTGATGCTTTGTACTGCAGATCATCTCCAGTTATCCTTGCTGGTTCAGATTGTCAAGCTAGGAAAACTTTACTGGCCGTCCGTTAACTCTTACATTACTCCTCACCTCTCATCGATTCTTTTTATTTGGCACCCCAAAGGACAATCCTCAGTCAGAGATCAGTTGTACGTTTCCACAAGTTTATTAAAACCAATCTGAATTCAGAGAGGAGACATCACACTCACACGGGTACCATGAAACGTCTGTGTGTTGTCTCCCTTGGAGGGGCGCCACAATACCTTTATATACCCCTCGCTGCTATGCAGTACACATACACAATCATTCTGTCTGTGGATGTCTCCCCAGCAACAATATAACTTTTCCTTATGTCCAAATAAGGAGTGTTTCTGGTTATTCTCTTCTAGCTTGTCCTCCCCTGTCTTCTTCTCCCCCCATCCGGTGATCCCTTGTCTTTCACTAATTTATGACTTTGGACTCTGTATGCTTCACTCCCTAAGCTTGACTCCCCTATATCTGCACACAGGTTACACACATAGATAGTTTATATTCTACAAGATCCAGACTCTCCAAGGTGTCTTTCACTTCCAGAATCTACAGCCAGAGGTTCGTCGGCCAGAAGACCAGGGGGTTCGCATCTCCACACCGCTGATTGGTCACTCATCCTACTCATCAAGAGGTTTAAACCGGCTTGACCTCCACATTGATGCCAACGAGAAGGCTATGCTTCAGAACCTGAATGACCTCTGGCCTCCTACATTCAGAAGGTGCATTCAATGAAGAAGGAGAACGAACATCTAGATAGGCAGATCAGTGAGTGGTACATGAGCAAAATTGTGATCACCCATGAGTACAGTGCCTACTTGGCCACCATCGCAAACCTGAAGGATAAGGTAAGAGAAAAACATCCAGAAGGTTGCATCACAACATGATCTCTTTCAGAAAAGTATACGTTTTTCAGTATCTGTATCTTTATATTAAATGGAAAATAATAAAAGCTAGGGTGTGTTTTTACTGATTTTTTTCATCCTCAGATCCGAGCTGCCTCCACTTCCAATGCTATGATCTACTTGGAGATTGACAATTCAAAACTGGCTGCTGAGGACTTTAAAATCAAGTGAGTTTTTCTCTAAGTGTTTGTTCCCCTGCTACTCTTGTAGTATTTCACTCATGCATCACATTGTGAACTCATGCCTAACTGTAAATTTCTTCTCATAATGAGGCCCTGAAACCTCTCTGACCTGTTTCAGCGCTTCCTTGTAAAATCTTCTCAGGTATGAGCACGAGCTAAGCATGACGATGGCTGTAGAGGGTGACATTGCTGGACTGAGGAGAATATTTGACAATCTTTATCTGACCAGAAAGGATCTAGAGAATCACTACAAGTCCTTGAAGGAGGAGCTCATCACGTTGAAGAAGAACCACAAGGAGGTAAGAGAAAATGGAGAAGCGTTGACAAAACCCTGTTTGGCCACACCAGGTCTGCAAAGAAACTACTCTCTCTTTTGTGATTAATGAAACTGGGTTCAAGATCCATTCATATTATTAGCAGCTGCTCTTTACAATATAAAGCTAAAGTGTGACATCTTCTTCTCTTGTGCACTAAGCATACTGCGCACGACTTCCTTCTTGCCCCCTGTAAAACAGAAGAAATGTTAGGTTAAATGAAAAGCTCTGCTACATTAGGCTTTTGTCAGTACTGCCACATTCTCTCTTTCATTTCTGTGCATTGTCCTCTTACTTCATTAGCTCATTGCTGTTGTTTGTCCAACACAGACACCAAGACATGTATCCCACAGTTACAAAAACGTACCACGCAATACAGTACAGCAGCAATTTACTCAATTAGAGTAAAGAAAGGAAACGAAGGGACTGAAACATCACCCTTTAGCCCCTGCAGGAAATGGGTATCCAGAAAACTATGATGGCTGGCCAGGTTAACGTGGAGGTGGACGCTCCTTCTCCTGTAGACCTGAACCAGATCATGACAGAGATCAGAGAGCACTACGAGGGTGTTATTACCAGGGAACCGCAAGGACCTCGAGGTGTGGTACCACAACAAGGTCAGACGCTAGTAACAGTTATTACAATTTGACTCAGTTTCACTGGAATCTAATCAAATTTAATGTTGTTTTTTTGCCCAGATTACAGTGGTGGAGAAGGATGCAGAAGTACATTCAACCAGTCTTGAGGCATCCCACCTTGAGATTAAAGAACTGAAGAGCACCCTGCAGAGGCTTCAGATTGAACAGCAGTCCCATCTGAGTATGGTATGTCTCCCCCCTTACTTGTCATATGTTTACACCAACACATCATCCAGTTTATCTTTTCATGCACAAAACATTTAAAAAATAATGCAAAATCTCTGTACAACAGAAATCATCTCTAGAGGCAACTCTGCGAGAGACTCAGGAACGCTATTCAGCACAGCTGGCAGGTCTCCAATCCATGGTCACAGGCCTGGAAGCCCAACTGACACTTCTCACCGCCAGCATCAATGAAAACAACCTGAAGTATGGGACGCTTCTGGACCTCAAGACCCGTCTGGAGGCAGAAATTGTAGAGTACAGGAGGCTGCTCGATGGGGAGGATGACAGGTGAGAGCTGGTGAAGATGCATATAAACCAATATTACAGATAATAAGAACATTATGAGTAAAATGAGAATTAAACTAAACATAAATTAATGTTTCTTTTAATTCCTATTCAGGGGCAGCTCAAAACAATGCAAGAAACCTTTATGTTTTCAACAATATGAAAATATTATTATTTTGTGGAAATATTAATAAATCTTATTTCTCCACTTTTTTCAGTGATTACAAAGACCGTTGTTTTGCAGGAGACGTATGTGGATAGAAAAAAGGTTGACTCCTCTAAGCGTTGATGTGGATCAGATCAAGAAAAAAAAAACAAAGGAACTGAATTCAAAGAAACAGGAGTCAGCAAAGTTCAATAAAGACTCTTTAGTGAAACTGACGTTTCCTTTGTGTCTGTCTGTCTAGTTGAAACAAGATATTTAAATACACCTTAAAAAAGACAACATTAAACCAGAATCTTAGTTCACATATTAACATTTCATGTTTGTCAAGACTTCCTAAATTATTTACATTCGTTAAATGCAAGAATAATAGGAAAGGAGTTGTTGATAAGTGTATTTAACGTTCTTCACATTCAGAGGTTCACATACATTTCCTTAGTGTTTTGATCCAGCTTCAGCTTCCTGACTGATGTCTTGAGCATAATGTACTTTCTTAATGTCATCTATTTTGTAAGGTGCACCAGTCCTTCCTGCTCCAAAACAAATATACAACATTATGCTGCCACCCCATACTTCCAAGTAGGGGTGGTGTTCACAGGCTTGCAATTTTTGGGCTTCTTCCTCCAAAAGTAACAATGGTTATTATGGCCAAACTTTTTTATCAGACCACAGAAGGTGTCTGCAAAATGAAGGTATTTCCCCTTAGTGCATTTGTAAACTAATTTGGCTTTTTATGTTGCTTTTGGAGTATTGGCTGCTTCAGCCAGCATCTTCAGAAGGTTTTTGTCTTTTGCTCTTGAACACATTTTGTATCCAAACGTGTTCACCTCTGGAAGGCAGAACCCATCTCCTCCATGATTGGTGTCATGGCAGACTATTCAAAAGCTGTTTATATAGCATTGTTTGAACAGATAAATGTGGTTCCTTCAGGCATTAGAAAATTGTCTCTGAGGATGAACTAGACCTGTGGAGGTCCACAATTCTCTTCCTGATGGTTTGGCTAATTTCATTTAATTTTCCAATGATGTCACATAATGAAGCAATGAGTCTGAGGTGTGCCCTTGAAATGAAGGTGGTTCTTGGATTGTTTCCGAACTTATTTACCAGTTTGTTTACTCTTTTTCGATAGTCTAGGTCTTGACTAATTAATGTGAAATGTGAACCAGCTTGTTACATCTACTCAATGCTCATTTCCTAACGACAAGCATGAGAACAAAAGGTCTAGTTTTTTATTTTTGCTCCACTGTTTAAATATCTAGCATTTCTTCCTCAGCTGCTGCTTGATGCCATAATTTGTCAGCAGCAGAGTGCAAATACCCATACATTTATCTCTGTGAATGTCTCAATAACAGAAGGAACAAGAAGTACTTGACCCTGTTCAACTTTGTGCTAAATGTCCAATGTTGAGTTTTATAGATTTCGTTATGCCTTGTAAAAACTATTCTCAAGGTAAATGACCGAGGGAGAAAATGAGGAAAATTTGAAAAGACTTTAGAGTTAGTGCGATTGAGTGAATGTGGCCCTGTGTACAGCGCTTCAATTCATTGCTGAGCGGTTGGTATGACTGGAAAACCGCAATATATATGCAGTCCATTTACCATTTATTCGCCAGGACACTGAAGCAAACCAATCTCTCTGACTTCCTCTAAGAGCCCAAATAAATCAACTATTTGCAGGTGAGGAGCCAGGGAGTATCCAGGAGGGAGCCTTGAAGGAAGAAGCAGAGAGCCAG
Organism: Characodon lateralis; assembly: GCA_036250325.1. Classification (NCBI taxonomy): domain Eukaryota; kingdom Metazoa; phylum Chordata; class Actinopteri; order Cyprinodontiformes; family Goodeidae; genus Characodon; species Characodon lateralis. The sequence continues at coordinate 13,388 of JAHUTJ010017862.1, read as the reverse complement.
GTTAGACCAAAAACTTTGGTTAAACAAGGTAAATGCATAAAGCAAGACAAGGAGGGCTAGAGGTACCACTATGGTTGACACTCAGGCGTCGAATGACTGGCAGCCAGCTCCTCTTAAGCTCCAGTGATGAGGTTGATGAAGCCGATTAGATTCAGATGAGCAGGAACTCACCAGGGCAGCACTGCCCACCATAGTACCCTGCAGCCCCAGGAGAGGGAGGGAGAGAGCACCCAGAACACCACCGGATCCCTGACACTAATAAGTTTTTGTTCAGGATTGTCTTCAGCATGATGCTGCCACCACCATGTTTCACCTTAGGGTTGGTGTGTTGGGGAAATTCTTTTGTCTTGCCACTCCTCTAAAGAGGCAAGATTTGACAAGTACAGCTCTCACCTGAGTTTTTGGCTGCCTTTGATCAATGCTCTCCTTCCCTAGCCAGCCAGGTTAGGGGGAGAACCATTTCTTGGTAGGACTGAAGTAGCACAATACCCTTTTCATTTTCAGATAGTGGATTGAACAGCGTTCTCAAAGTTTAAGGTTACTTTATTTGTACCCGTAAGGAGATATGGTTCAAAATACACTTACACACAAACTGGAAAAAACCCAACAACAAACAAAACATCTTGACATAACCAGAACCATAAATTACAGCAATGCTGAAAATGCTCAAGACTCAAGAATCAAGATAAATATGCAGTCCATTAAGGGTGTCTGTGTCATTCCAGCTTGCGCATTTCAATATCAGCAGTAGGAACAAGGCTGCTTTAAAACTGCTCTGTGAGATGTTTACATTTTGGAAAATTGTTTGTTTCAACCTAACCCATCTTTAAACCTCCCCAAACCTTTCTCCTTGACCTATCTGCTGCTTTGTGTTGGTCTATCCTATAAAATCCAGATAAAACACAATCTCTGCTTGTCTGTGCTTGTATTGTGACAAAATGTGAAAAGGTTCCAGAAGTTTCAACCCTGTAATTGACTGTAATAATGAGTTGGGATACGCCAGGTGTGTAAACTGCCTAAACAACAAAGTTTCTGATGATTTTTAGAACATGCAGTTTCATCAGCGGATGAAGGCCTTCACAGAACAGCTAGATTTATACTGAGATGAAATGATCTGGTTATGAATTAGGGGACCTCAGATGCCAACTAGTCGCATTGGTTTTTTTAGGGTTATCAGATTAAATGTGTATGAATATAAAGCCATGACCATAAGTTTCATATTTTTTAGTGTTGCAAACCATGGATCAGTTCAACTTTACAACTATGCACTACATTGTTTTGGTCTATCACATATAATCCCGATATAATACTCGATATTTGTGGTTGTAATTGGGCAGAATGTTAAAAACTTCAAGGGAAATGAATAGTTTTACAAATCACTGTGAATTTAGCACTTCCTGACCACTGTTGTGCTCTGAAAGTGCAACAATAAGACCATTTTTGATCTGTTAAAAAAAATCTAAATTTGGATACATACTTAACTACAAGAAGAAATAAAGTGATCAATTTATTTATCACTAGATGGTGCACTTTAGCCAAAAATCTCAACTATGTAGTCCAGAACTCCCTATGACACTAGGGGTGTGGCTATGGGACAGTTGCATTTCTAGAAATGTGTGCATTTTTAATACAGTTTCTATAAAGCCCCTTCTTTACCTTTGCACACAGGTCCTTCGTACATGTAACACAAACGTGTACAACATATGTTTAACTGCAACAAACATAATTCCTAAGGTATTTCAAATATTTCTACAAAGAAAGCAGCCTTGTTTTCTGTAGATGTTATTCGGACCAGCCAAAAACAGAGCAGATTAACTATTAAGTCCTGCAGGCCTGAAGATTTCCTCTGCAATTTATCTTGATCAACCTGCACTTTGGGAAAACCAACATACATCAACATGGTTTTATTTATTCATGCACCAGTGCGTGAAGGACTAGAAAATAAGTTAAAATGCACGTGAATTTAATAGCAGTGAATGTTTGCAGAGACTGGCTCTACATGGAACCAGCACACAAACAGAATCAAACATACCTCCCAACTCATATAACCTCACCAGCCCAGGTCTCAGCACATTTTAGCATGCATGTTGAGTCAATACTTCAGTGCAGGATATTTGTCTGAGACATTGCAAGGTGGGAGGATACTGTTCAGTGGAGAGCATTTGGGCAGGACGTGGTAATGTGTGTGGAAGGGTGTGGTGTATTCACACAAGGCTCTAAAGGATTGTGTGGCTACCAACAGGTTCACATTTGTGAGTCAGAGTTTCTGCTTTGTTGGCAAATCATTTGTTACAAGAAGGAAGGCCATTAAGCAAAGAAAACCTATGTGGTGCTTCACTAAAAGTCAAATAACTTTGAAACTGATTGACAGAAAACTCACAGACTCTTTCTACACTGCAGGCGTGGTCAAATATCCAGGTCCACTGAGGCAAGAGGGCTACTCTTACTCTATAATTTAAAGCACAAGTTACAAAGAGATGTTAAACGTCTAATAAACATATTTAGAAAACATGAAATACAAGGCGAGAAAACAGCAGTAAGCTCTACTTTTACTTGACACTGGAACTGGAAGAGGAGCTGTGGAGAAATTTTACTGGAATGTTCTATAAAGTAAAGTTTAGCGTAAAACTGCACCGAGTTGGCTCACTGATTAGCCCATGTCTGTAGGGTGTCGGCACTGGGCAGAAATTCCCACGCACATACAGCGGTTTTGACTTTTTATATAGCAATACATCTTTTGTAAATGGCCTCTGAGATCCAGCTGACCGGCACTGGATCAGAGCTGACTTCTAATCACTGGATTTGATTGGGAAAGAATGTACCTGCCTGCATCTCCTTTAGGGCACTCATCATGTTGAAAGACAATATCAGGGTGCTGTCTCAGAAGGGCTATGGACCTGGAGGCAAAGTGAGGTTTCCCAGTGTCATTACCAGATTACCTGAAGTGTTGTTATAAACTCTGGTTCTCCACAACATTAGCAAGATTTACCTTCCAGTGATGCTCCTTCCGTGTCCTAAAGTTACTGCACCAGTACAAACAAACTGTCCCGGTGCGAATGACAGTCGACCCTATTTCGGTGAAGTGGTAAACCGGCTGATGTTAGTTGGTAATGCACTGTGTTTAAAAATAGGTTTGTTCTAAAAGTTCAGAACCTGTGTCTTTGTGGCAGATTTCCTGGGGTTTTGTAATTCTTGATGCACAAAATGACTAGATCAGAAGTACACATTGTTTCCAACATCAGGCTACTGCGTCATCTGTAAGCTTCAACATGCTGGGCAGTTGGATGTGGTTTGGCCACCCAGCTTTATGCAAACGGCCTCTGCAACCCCTGATCAAACTCTATCATATACTGGAAATTCTGTCTAAGGATGCTTTCACACAGAGGCACTGTGCACCACTTAAAAATCCATTATTGTGTATGTGTTGCATAATGGTAGAGCGGGGCTATGCAAAGTTCATAGTGGACTGCCAAGCATCTTGGGCCAAAGGTTAAATTGTTATAACTTTGGTGCATTGTCTGTGACATCATCTGGCTGTCTCAAGACAGAAACAACCTTGTGCATATCCACAAAGACAAAGATAGTGGAGAAGCTAGAGACGTGTCCGTGTCTAGAGCTTATGACACATAACTAGACACATGTTGTGGTCTAAACCAAAGAGATGTGATTTGGAAATAATTATCTAACAGTTTAGGTTTTAAAAAGTGATTTTAATTTAATGTATGGAACTTAATTTAATCTAATTTAATTGAAACAATGAAGGTGTGTGTTTGTATATTAAAAAAACTATTTGTTTTTCCCTTCAATCAATTTATTTTAGTATCAGCGACAACAACTGAAGCCCTTATTAATACATTAGCATAAAAAGTTCTATATTTGAGTCTTTGTATCATCATCCTTCATGTCTGTTTTGTTTACTGCCATTTGACTTCTTTGCCTGCTTCAGAGCACAACCTTAAACATACCTGAAAGAACAGAAGGGAAAGGAAGTAATACTACCCTTAGAGAAGTACTCAGTCTTAGGTTATTTGCATACTTCATCTGTTAGTCATATACCAGTCAACACACATAGGTATAGAAATAGATTATTCCATGTGTGTAAAGTTAGCATATAGTACTGTGCAAAAGTTTAAGGCAGGTGTAAAACTGCTGTAAAAAATGCTGTAAACAAAGAATGCTTTCAAAAATGGAAGTGTTAATCATCATTTATTTTCATCAATCAACAACATGCAGTGAATGAACAAAAGAGAAATCTGAATCAAATCAACATTTGGTGTGATCACCAATTGCCTTCAAAACAGCATCAATTCTTCTATAGGTCCACTTGCACACAGTTTTTGAAGGAACTCGGCTGGTAGGTTGTTTCAAACATCTTGGAGAACTAACCACAGATCTTCTGTGGATGTAGGCTTCCTCACATCCTTCTGTCTCTTCATGTAATCCCAGACACACTCCATGATGCTGAGATCAGGGCTCTGTGGGGGCCACACCATCACTTCCAGTAAGTCTTGTTCTTCTTTACGCTGAAGATCATTCTTAATGACTTTGGCTGTATGTTTGGGTTCACTCACTTAGCATTTTGTAAATTGATAAAAATAAACAATCATCATTTATATTTCTGAAAGCATTCTGTGTTTACAGCATTTTTTCATACTTGCCTGAAACTTTTGCACAGTACTGTATAAAGCACCTGAAACCAGAACCTGTTGCAGTTTGGCTGCTCCATTAAACAGTTTCTCTGTCAAAGCCTGGTGTCTCCTAGTAGTCTCTAAGGTCTCTCCAGGAATCATCATTGCACATACTTTGTGTTGCCTGCTCAGTGCCCTTTTCATTTGTGTGGTGAATGCACCAGATGCTGCTTTCTGAAGGCCATGTAAAGCTTCTAGGAGACTTCCTCTGTGCGTGGTGACTTTCAACCACTGTTTACATTGTCAGTTGCTCCTAACTGCTTTTGACTCTTTTAATTAATCTCCAAATCAGACCATTCCTTCTGGAAGTTAGTTTCAAACACTGGATGAAGAATATTCATTAGCTATAGGAACCTTTAGTAGCGTAGCTAATATCACTAATATTGAAGTAACATATTTAGCAAGGGGTGGGGAGGATGGGTTGCTGCAGAAATCCAATGAAAAACTGAGGTTGATGACCAGTAAAGGTCAGAGTATTTTGAGGAAGTTGGCTAAAAAAAGCTAAACAGCAGAAGAAAAGCATCTGATACTGAGCTCAGAGGAGGGGAAGAGGGCTGAAACTGTGATGTTTTGCTTTAACATGGATAAAATGTTCAGTCAAGTCGTCATACCCATGAAGACAGAAAAGAAAAGAAAAAAAAAAGTTGGGTAATGTAATGATGACAAGACTACTGTGAATCTATTGCCACCAAACCCAAGCAGCTGTAACAAATCACAAACCTCTAAAACAAAGGTTCTCTGACTCATTGTGTGCCAGCCATTTCTGAGGCAACAGATCAGATTGTAAAAAATAGACAACTCTTTTCCCCACTGCAAGATAAAACTAATAGCAACTTAACACCATGTTTATTTGGGCTACCTCTACGCTCAGGTTCAAGAATCCAGTCTGTCAAGAAGTCAAGACAATAGAAGAGATTCATTCAGAAGTGGTGACACATAATACTACTCATTGCTGTAAACAAACAGTGGACTATTTTGATTTATCCATGGGAACTGTTAATCCTCTTGCAGCCTGGATACCACTGTACCAGCAGAGACTGGAATAATGCTATTAAACATTCACCGTGAAGATTAACATGTTCGAATTTACTGTTTCAGGCAAAAGTTGTTTTTTTTTATTCTTACAAGACTAATTATTACCATCGGTTGACGTTCAGTTGTGCTTTGCATCCCTTACTGATTTAACCTGAGAATATTTTCACCCTAATATAAAATAAACATCCCTCTCACTTCCAGCTTTATTGTACAGCTTTCCATTGAAACCAGAAACATGGCTGCTGCCATGGGAAGTAAGGCCTGCAGAGCTTTAAATATATTTCTAGGATCTTTTGTGACCTCCTGGATGAGTCGTGGACTTGCTGTTTGAGTAATTGTTGTAGGTCAGACACATCTGGGAAGGTTCAACACTGTTCCATGTTTTCTCCATTTGTATCAACTGACCATGTTCATCCCTTTATGACCACAGTGCACCCGTCTTCTTATGGCTACTTCCTGCAGGATAAAGGACCATGTCACAAAGCTCAAATCATCTTAAACTGGTTTCCTGAATATAACAACCAGAGTTCACTGGTCTCCATTGATCCCCACTGGTCTCAAAAGTCAACAGATCTCAAAACTGCAGCAACTGTGTGATGCAATCATGTCAATATGGACCACAATATCTGAGGTATGTTTCTAGCACTGTTAAATCTATGCCAAAACAATTTAAGGTAGTTCTGAAGGTGAAAGGAGACCTAACCAGATACTTGCAAGATGGACCCAAAAAAGTGCCAGGAGGGAGTAGATTAGCTCAGTTTAAGGTGTCTGCAACCTTCAGGGCTGCTAGTGGCTCTTTGGACTTTCTACAATGGCTCTTAGTAGCTTTAAGGAGAAATGAAAAAGAATCAACAAATGTTTTTAAATATAAATATATCAAATTCAGGTTTTGGCAGTTTTTCAGTTTTTTCATGGAATAATTGCACTGATTTCCGACAGCAGAATGACCCTAAAAATACCAATATTATTTTTTCAGACTTTCCTTGTCATCAGGTTGGAAACTTGTTTTTGTTTATTTTCTTAAAAAATTAAAACACATTTCCTACAGTAGACATTTATCAGAAAGTTGTCAGTTGTCTATTGTAAAAGGTCATGTAGGATATGCGACTCTAAATGAGTTTTATTTAGCTGGGGTGAAGGCTAAAAGGCCTCTTTGGATTGGAAATGTTGCAGACCCCTGAACTAGAGAAGCACAACAGCTTCCTTCATGCTCTCCTTACACACCTTCCAGCTGAAAGCAGGTGATTCAGACATGAACAGAATGAATGGAGGAGTAGGTAAGTCTCTTTGTCATCAATAATCTCCATTTTACAGTTGGGAGTCAGCTTCATAGTGCCACCCTGCTGCACAAAATCAGTCATTAATCATACCTTCTTTTAAACTACTCTTGTATTAAGGATTTTTTTTTTTCAAAACACAAAGATAATACAGCTTTGTGAACAGCAATTAAGGTTAATTTACACCATCATATCTTACACATAAAAAACCTTTGTGGAAATCTTTGTACCTGGTTTTAATCTCCTCTTATTTTGACCTCAAAGTATCTGATGAGAAGATGAGGTGCAGTATGTCCACTGAGTCATTTATTGAATTACTCAGAGAGGATGTTAAAAATCTGAAACCACTGAGTGATGTGTGTTTATTTAAAGATGCAACAATACTCCACGGTTTGCCCCAATATTACTGCTGGGATAGACACGAATACAACTAAAGCTCTCTTTGGTTATTTATTTGTTAATTAAAGTTAAGCTGAAAATGTTTTTGCTGTGATAAAACAGTGGAGAATTGATGCAGGACTCTTCTGTGGCTGAGATTTTACTCAGCAGTGACTCATTAGGTTGTTTTAGGTGAAAACGCCCATCTACACTTACCTGCCCAAGAAGACATGAGCTCCTCCACTTCATTACAATCTATCATCGTCATGTTTGTCATTATCTTAAAAGAATTTGCCTCTACCTGTCAGTTTCTCAGCACCAGTGCCAGCGCTGGTTCACACAGTGACTCAGTTACAGCTTCAGTAAAATACAAAGAACAGTGTCTTCAGACTGAGGAATCCAGAGAAAATCTTCTGCACCTGAACAACACCCAGTTGACACAACTGCACCTCCCTTCTTTGTGTATTTCCGTTAACCTCTGAGCGCCTAGTGGGAGATATTTTGTTCTAAGTGGGCATCTTAGAGGAGTCGTAATGTGCTGACAGCACAGCCCACATTGTATGTATCAACAATGATTTAGAGCCACAGAAATAAACCCATTTTTTGTCCCAGGTTGTCAGGGGCAACCTGGGACTCTCATGCTGAAGTTTGGCTCTGTAAATTATGAAAGCTTTATAATGGTTTCAACTCATCCAACAACAAACAGCTTTATTTGATCTTTTTTAAAGATGAGTCATGAAGAGTCATGTGGATTGCACTGAATGTGGAATAGTTTTCACTTTCTTTCTTTCTTTCTTTCTTTCTTTCTTTCTTTCTTTCTTTCTTTCTTTCTTTCTTTCTTTCTTTCTTTCTTTCTTTCTTTCTTTCTTTCTTTCTTTCTTTCTTTCTTTCTTTCTTTCTTTCTTCCAACACAAAGAAAGACAGCTGCCTGAGAGTTTATCTTTTTATCATTTTCTTACATCACAGCAAAAACTGCTGTGCATTTTCCCGGGGTTTTATGTGATCCACCGACACACAGTAAAGCAACATTGTTCAAGCTGAAAGAATATGATACATGGTTTGCAACATTTTTACAAACACAAAACATGAAAGTGCTGTGAGTATATGAATTCATATTCCTTTCTCTGATAGCCCTCAATAAAATCCAGTCAAACCAACTGCCCTCACCCAATTAGGAAGTAAAGTCTACCCGAGGGTAATTTCATCACAGCAGACATGTCAGGGATGTAGATGTGGATACGTTTAACGCAGGTTAGGTTATAAAACGATGTCCCAAGCTTTGAACATTTCACAGAGCTCTGTTCAAGCCATCATTTGAAAGTGAAAAAAAAGTTTGGTTCAACTGCAAATCTACCAAGAAATGGCGTCCATCTAAGGTGACAGGCCAGGCAAGGAGAGGATTAATCAGAGAAGCAGCCAATTAGGCCATGGTAACTCTGGAAAAGGTGCAGAGCTCCACAGCTCAGGTGTTGACAGGACAACAAATAGTGGTGTTCACAAATTGAAAAGCCATAAAAGAAAGTCATATGCCACAAAACATGTAGGGGACACAGCAAACATGATGAAGAAGATGCTCTGGTCAGATGAGGTCAAATCTCAACTTTTTGCAAAATTCTAACACTGCATATCACCCTGAAAACAACATTCCTACATGAATAAATGGTAGTGGGAGCATTATAATGAAGGGATGCTTTTCTTCAGCAGGGACAGGTAAGCTGGTAAGAGCTGGTGGGAAGATAAATGGAGCTAAACACATGACAATTCTGGAAGTAAACCTTGTTCAAGGCTGCTAATCTTTTGACACTGGAATGGAAGTTCACCTTTCAAACAACTCTAAACATGAAGCCAAAGCTATAATGCAATGATTCAGGTATTACGATGGTCCAGTCAAAGTCCAGTCTTAATCTAATTGAGAATATGTGGAAAAACCTGAACTGTTTATCAATTAATTAGCCTAAGGTTTGACTGGTTTGCAAAAATAAAGATGGTCACAAATTCTAAATGTGTAAGCTAGTTGAGACGAACCCAGAAAGATTTGCAGCTGTTATTGCAGCAAAAGGTATTTCCACAAAGAGGGGATGAACACACATGCATGCCACACTTTTAATATTTGTATTTGAAAAAAAATAAAACTTTCCTCCTACTTTACAATTAGACATTACTTAGGGTTGATCTATCACATAAAATCACAATAAAATACTCTACATTGACAAAATGTGAAAACGTTCACGGGGTTCTGTGTAATCCAAAAGCTTCTGCCCACATTCATGAGCTACAGAAAAGAAACTCTGTGATTAAAGTCCAGAGTGGGTGCTGCAGACTATGATTAAAAAAACACAAAGATCAAGGATATCAGTCCTTAAATAAAGGAACAAAGGCCTGATTGTAAAAATGTTTATAGACAAACTGGAATTCATTTCAAAGCAGATTTCTTTGGGAACGCAGTGCATCAGTGTGTTTATAGGTAACAACAATCATCCTAGCAACAGTAAATGATGGTGGAAGCTCATTCATTATAAAGTTCAACATGACACCCAGTGCCAGAGGATGTGGTTTAAGACAAAGGTCAGACTACACACAGGAACAGGCAAGACAAGCATTTTTTTTCCCTGTCTGGACCTGAGTATTGGTCTGGTTCAGTTAAAAGTTTAAAAATCCTGAGTTGCAGAATCCACCAGAAGAAGTTATTGGCAGCTTCTAGATGGCTGATAGAGACACTTCGAGATGCTCTCTGTTGAGCTGGTGTTCATGTTTCATCTTTCATGGTACAGTAGTTTGGTTTTGCTGTCATTTAATGTCTCAAGAAAATATCTGAACCTCACAAAATTTAGGAACTTAAGACAGAAGATCCTGGGTTTAACTCCAGGTCAGGAACCTTTATGTAGAGTTTGGATGTTCTCCATGGGAATGGAAAGGTTCTCTCTGGGAGAACATTAGAAAATTTATTAAATTAGAAAATTAGAAAACTGTAAAAAAAATAAAATCTAATTTAAATGATTTAAAGTAAACAAATAGAAAAATTTGAAATAGAAAATAGAAAATTAATTAAATAAAAGCTATTTTTCAAAGTAACAACAGTTCACCAAACTAAATCTCCTACTCTTCTGCTGATGTAAGGAACCTTTAAAATATTGACAAGAGTTTACCACAATGTTCTAAAAGATAAATGATTACTTACAGAGTAAGTTGGTCCTAAACCATTAAAAGCTTTGAAATTAAGAGAAAGGATCTTAACATAAATTCTAAATGTAGTAGAGCATCAATGTAGGGCAGCAGAACTTGACCAGTATGTTCTCCCTTTTAGGTTGTGTTAACTGCAGAATATGAACCCTCTGGATTTTTTGGCAGTGTATTGCAGTAATCCGATCAGCTTTAAATAAAGACATGGATCAGTGTTTCTGGAACTGCTTGAGTTAGAAATGTTTTTAATTTTGCAGCAGTTCTAATGTGAAATAATGATATTTTGAAGAACCTCTTATTGGAATAGATGCTTAAATCAAAGAACACCCTGAGTCATGATCTCAGACTTATCTCAGAGTTAGCCCGCTCCCCTCTTCAGCCCGACTGTGTCAGCTCAACCCACCGGTGGGTTGTCTTCCCCTAAAATCACGACACTGACACTGACTTTTTTTTTCCTAATTCCCTCAAAAGAGGAGGTTTTAATGTTTACAAAGTAATTCATCAAAAGAGTTGTCTAAAATATTTTGGTTTTACAACAATTTAAACACAGATCACTTTTAAAGGTCCTTCAGACATGACTGACTCTGTAAAAAAGACGCTACAGAAACCATTTACGTTTTGCATCAAGCTTCTCAAGACCAGTATCATTAGAAACAACACGGTATAAATTCTAAATGTACATCTTTCTGCGTCACCTTTTCCAGTGATGTAATTTGCGTGCATATCAGATGCACCCAGGCTGCATAAAAGCACAGGCCTCTGCTGTTAGCTTGCACTCTGCTCAGTTAGTGTCCAGTAGTGTGTTATTTTTAAATAGTGAATCACTTATAATAGCTCATAAGAGGGAAATTACCGGTCTGGAGGTTTTGGACGACATTTACCGGACCTGTCACCTTTGCTCCAAAACACAGAGGCTATTTGTGTGAGACTGACTCAAGGCTGGTTTGTTCTGAGTTTGATTTAGAATCAGAGTTACTATCAAATTTATTGACCAACCACAATATGTAAAGACATTTTAAAGAGATAATAATTAGGACATGGGGTAGTATGTATGGGGTTGCAGACCATCATCATTTAAATTAGAAATATTATTTATATATATATATATATATATATGTATATATACACTCACCGGGCGACTTTATTAGATACACTGCTTGTTGATGCTAATTTCTAATCAGCCAATCACATGGCAGCAACTCAATGCATTTAGGCATGTAGACGTGGTCAAGATATCTGCTGCAGTTCAAACCGAGCATCAGAGTGGAGAAGAAAGGTGATTTAAGTGACTTTGAACGTGGCATGGTTGTTGGTGCCAGACGGGCTGGTCTGAGTATTTCAGAAACTGCTGATCTACTGGGATTTTCACGCACTACCATCTCTAGGGTTTTTGCAGAGAATGATCCGATAAAGAGAAAATATCCAGTGAGGGGCAGTTCTGTGGCCTTGTTGATGCCAGAGGTCAGAGGAGAATGGCCAGACTGGTTCGAGCTGATAGAAAGGCAACAGTAACACAAATAACCACTTGTAACAACCAAGGCATGCAGAAGAGCATCTCTGAACGCACAACACGTCGAACCTTGAGGCTGATGGGCTACAGCAGCAGAAGACCACACCGGGTGCCACTCCAGGTCAGCTAAGAACAGGAAATTGAGGCTACAATTCATACAGGCTCACCAAAATTGGACAATAGAAGAAATTCAGTTTGCCTACTTTCACTTTCAGTTCTAAGATTCAATTTCAGTTCTAAAAATCAGTTTTTTGTGTCACACATCCGGGTCCTTGAGGATAGCCTTAGATTAATCAAACACAGATTCATCGATTTACGTTTCACATCAGGTTAAACTTCCTTTACGGCATGTTGAGCTGGAGCTCTGCAGCATACATGAGCTTGGCGGATGTCCATCACCAAGTCTAATGACCATCTATAAGAAATCATGTAAACAAATGATTGTCAAACAGTAACACTTATGCTACCTGTAGCTATTAGCTAAACATGCCAGATCAGCATGGTGCGGCCGGTGTTACGTCGGTCTGCGTTTCCCCTGCCTTTACCTAAGCGTAACTTATGTTGCCTAGCAACAGTGATAGCGTGAAGCACAGAGCTGTGCAGCCGAACAAATGGAGCCTTAATGGCTTATTTTCTTGTTTTATAATCTTGTTCATTATTCAGCCATTTAAATTGTTAAAGTTTTGTGTTCATAGATTTAAAAAAAATGTGTAAATCTATTTGTAAAAATGTAACAATTTAAACACATGTTAACTTTAGGAACAATGTTTAAATCAGTTTATTTGTAGAGCATAAAAATAAAAGAACCAAACATCAACATTAGATTTCATCTAACTGAATTCTTTCTGTGTTTAACTTCCATCCATTGGGGACACCCAGCAGGAGCTTGAAAACAACGTGCCGGGAGTCAGCTGGTCTCTCTGGGTTCATCGCACCTCAACCCCCTGGTCAGCTGTGCGCTGGCGAGGCGAGCCGGCTGTAAGCCCGGTGTCGGGGCAGCAGAAGCGCACGTCTCCGAACAGGTCAGAGCGCGTGCTGAATTAAGCGAAATCTTGATAAACCGAGCAGATATTTCAGGTTTACACAGCTGCATTCTAGTCTAAAAACAAGTTCATTTTATTTCACAGCAAGCGCAATATATCCAACTTTGTTCACAGCTTTTCTCTCTCCTACAGCCTTTGCTACTTCCGTTAGCGTAATCTACTTTGACCCGCAATGAATCATGGGATAGGGTGGCCCACGAAGGATACACCGGACCCATCCTTCATATCTGGGGAAAAGAAGGACGCATTTGTCGGCCCTATTTGGAGGAGCCTGCGA
>JAHUTJ010017861.1:0-18904 GCA_036250325.1 Characodon lateralis | reverse complement strand
CAGGACACGCTGGAGGGACTATGTCTCTCGGCTGGCCTGGGAACGCCTTGGGCTCCCCCCGGAGGAGCTGGAGGAGGTGTCTGGGGAGAGCAATGTCTGGGCGTCTCTGCTGAGTCTGCTGCCCCCGCGACCCGGTTCCGGATAAAGCGGAAGACGACGAGTACGAATACAAGTATCAGAGTAAAGGGGGCTGAATACATAGGAACTCCACACATGCCTTTCAGTTCACAGTAATGAGCTACTCTGTGTTGGTCTGTCATATAAATTCTCAATAAATTAGAGTGAATATTGTGGTTTATTGTTACAATATGTAAACAGTTGAATACATCTACAAGGCTCTTTATGTTTCAATAGTTCAGATAGTCTATACCTGTCTAATACTTATATTTATATTTCCTTATACTTGAGAAAACATGCTAAAACCAGTCCGCAAATAAAAAAAGGGTTCAATGGCTGTAATGCTAATAAAGGCTTTTCAACTGATTGTTAAGGCTGTAAACAATGTTCAACATCCAATTTCTTGTTAAAATGTAAAACATATACATATTTCTTTTAGGAATAATTCTTTTTATTTTTTTTTAATTTTTGAGAATTGCCTGCCTCATTTCCAATCGGAAACAAACTATTTGGTCAAATAAAAATAACTTTAAATTTAAATTTGCCAGGGGGTATGAATAATTTGGGCCTGGGAATAATTTGGCCTGTTTGTCAGCCATGGGAGACAAATGTAGGTTTTTGTTATTAGTCCATACATTTCTCTGGTTCTGCAGCATTAGTTTGATCCTATTTTCTTACAAATCTGTCACTGTTGTAAAAAGTGCAATAAAATGTTTTTCTTCAGTCTCTGCACGTTTACACATTTAAGCCTAGTCAATAAGGTGCTTTTAAGATGTTTAAAGTAAGCTATCTTTCTAGCATACTCTTGGCAAATAACAAAGGAGTACTTGAGAGAGTTAATACTCCTTTTGGTTATAACTCGTTAGAAATAAAAAGTTGTCTAAAAGTAGAGCAGAACATTCTTAAAAGCGTTTGAATTTTACTCTTTTATTTTATGAAGGGTTTTCCAGAAGGAATTTTTTTGCTAAAATTTATTTAATTTGTACACATAAATCCCCTCTGTCTGGTGAAACTTAGCAAGAACTAATTTTTTTTGTCATAAAGCTAAGAAAATGCTTGAACCAACTGAATATCTGTTGTTTTCTATTAGTCCACAAGAGGGCACAAAACACATTAACAGTTAGAAATACTTGTTTATATTTATTTCATTTCTTCATTAGGCAAAATTCACAATGAAATGGTTGGCTAAGTGTGTCTGAGTTATTTTGCACACAGCCTTATCTTAAGGTCACGCCATCTATAGATCACAATGCAAAGTAATTCAGGGATTTTAAAAGGATTGGAGCAGAAGCCAGGTTTCTTGTAGCCAGGTTAAGTTGTGAACTACATTCTTACTGTAAATGTGATGAAAGACAGAATATAGTTCTGCTTACACAGTGCACGATGTTTGTTATATGTTGATTAGAGTATTTAAACCTGCTTAAAAGAAAACGTTGTTTTTCAGACCTTGGAAATCTATTGTAATTCCACACATGTTTTTTTTTTTTATACACTAAGAATTATTACTCATTATAAGTGAAAATCGTAGAAAAACTAAGTCCAGTTTACCTTTTTAAAGCCTTTATTTTGTCAGTTGCTGTTGCTTGTAGACCAGTTTACATTTTATGTACTCTGTAAGCAAAGTCTTATTTTTATCAATTTATTTAGAATTTTATAATCACAATGAAACATACAGGAACCATTTTAGCGATCATCAATGTTACAAATAAATCTCTGAAAAGAGTTGTATGCATTTTTATTGAACACCTTATGCTCTGGTACCCCTAAAATGCAGTGCAACCAGATGCCTTCAGAATGATTAATAAAAAATCTACCTGTGTTTAATTCATCTCGGTATAAATCCAGCTGTTCTTTGAAGGCCTCAGAGGTTTGTTAGAAAACATTAGTGAACAACAACATCCTGAGGATAAAGGAACATGCCAGGGATAACGCTGTGGAGAAGTGTAAGGCAAGTTGAGTTATAAAATGATATCTAAATGTTTTAAAATCTCACAGAGCACAAACCGATTCATCATCTGAGTATGGAAAGAGTATGGCACAACTGAAAGCCTACCAATACATGGCCATTCACCTGAACTGTTAACAGGACACCTTTTAATTGTGCATACCACAGATCTAGATTTCATGGAAGACTGACAAGAAGAAACCCATTGTTAAAAGAAACTAGGAGTCATGGTGGTGGCAGCATCAGGCTGTGGGGATGCCTTTCTTCAGCAAGAACAGGGAAGCTTGTCAGAGTTGATGGGATGATGCATTTAGGTAAATACAGGGCAGTCCTGGAAGAATAATTGTTAAGAGCCTGCAAAGAACTGAGACTGTGACAGAGGTCTCAGTTCTTACTTCTAGCAGGACAACAGCACTAACAATTATTCAGAGCCAATATGGAATGTGCCTTCATTTGTACACCCAACGCTTGACACATCTTTATTTGTAAAAATATTGGAAGATGTGCATTTTTTATCTTCTACTTAAAGTAACATACTACTTTGTGTTTAGTATATAATATAAAATACATATGACATGCATTGAGGTTTGTGGTTTTAATGTGATAAAAAGGAAAAACTTTAAGGGGTAGGAATGCCTGAGCAAGGCACTGTATGTGTCTTTATTGCCAATATAAAGTGGAAGGTACAAAATACCTAAAAAGAACATGCCATTCAATGCCTAAGGATTAGATTTTCTGTAGTCATACCTGAGAAAAGGAATAAAGGATTGACACTATGAGTGTTGGCTTTGGATTATCACATGAATTGTGTCTCCTGGACTTTGAATATCAATGAGGTTATATTCTGCATTATAGTGAGCTGGACGTTCATTTTGCTGCATTTCACCAGATAATCCAAATGGGAGAATTACATCGTTCTGCTGTCATCTCGCTTCTCTTCTTGCTAAACTTTTTTTCTAGCTGCTTTTCAAAGTAGCTTCCCATCTCAGACTTATGATACTGGTTTTGTTATCTCCCTGGCAGATTAAAAGTGAGGCAGGTAGGAAGAGTAAGGAGCCAGTGTGTGCAAGGAGAAGCTCTCTGCTGGCCTTCAGTTTTCTTCAGAGCTCCTCTATGCCCTAATTACAGACCGGCCTTATTTTGCAGATGCCTTTATAGAATCAAAGATGCACATGCGGTGTTCCCCTGTGCGTACTTGATCAGTTTTGCAATGTTTTATATAACCAGAGGGCTAATCCTCCCCTTCTTCCTCCTTCTGCTGCTCATCTAACATTTATTTTTATAGAAACTAACACTCTCTGTTTTGTTCCTCAAGCTGTTAGTTCAATTCTGCAATGACTATTTTTTTGTTACAAAACCACTCCTTTAAACAGTCTACCCCTGAGTGACTGCGCTTCAAATTGCTTATGAGATGCTTCTATTTTTAGGCTAATCGAGATGTTAAGTCGCTCCCCAGATATGTCATTTGCAGAAGTAAGAGGAAGCTCTCCAACTTATCTATCAGTTCCACATATTATCAAAGAGAAGCAGAAAGGAATTTGATTAGCGTTAACCACCTTGGGCTCGCTTTTGGATTACAGTCATCATCTTATCTATGAGTGAGACAAATAGCTTTGCACTTTACCTTTTTGATCTGGCACATTTTTTCAAGCTGAATAAGTAATACTTGCTGTCAAGGTGATAAGGTGGCAAGGGGACTTCAGTCTCCTGTCCAGTTGCATCTTGATTACCTAATTGCAAGACAGATGTTTTTGATACTTTTTGAAATATTTCTGCCCTCAATATGTTTTTCAGGTACAAAGGCTTCATCAAGGATTGTCCCAGTGGGCAGCTGGATGCTGTGGGCTTTCAGAAGATATACAAGCAGTTTTTTCCTTTTGGAGACCCCACCAAGTTTGCTTCGTTTGTCTTTAATGTGTTTGATGAAAATAAGGTTTGTAATCCATGTAGTGTGGATTTTAGGTCACTATTAAGTGATTAATACTAATTAATACTAATATATATATAAATGTTGTGGGGGCTACAGCTCCTTCTGTCTGAAAACAGTTTTTAAGTGGAGTAGAGTTCTTTGTGCAAGGCTTCTGTAGACAACTCATAATTATTGCATCCACAATAATTGCATTTTTGCAATTGTCTTAACTAAGTAAAATAATGAAGGTTCATTTATTTAATGTTCCTTAGCAGTCTCAAAGAGGCTGAAAAAATGTGGAATTTGCTTTTATCATTTTCCAGGTCTGGATAAGTAAAAAAAAAAAAAAAAAACTAAACCAAACCAAATATGGAAAAGTGTTTGGTTTTCCAGACTTTTCATCTTCTTTAATTTTCTAAAGGACAAATAATTAGTTATGCATAGTTAATGTAGTGGATTTAATATAGGTTTATCACATGTTTTATCAGTGATTCATCAGATCACAACTTGATTTTAACATTCATTACAAATACAACAAATAAGAGCCAGTTTTCTTACTTTTTTGCACTCTAGACAGCCTTAAATTAAGGTTGAACTGGACCTGGTTGAAGTGCCAAACAAGATTTAAAACTACTATTTTTCTTGAATTAGATTTAAAATAAGGTGTTCACAGATCTTTTTAAAGTATAAACTTTTCTACTTCAGTTCATATTTACAAGTCCAAGGGTTACAGATTTTGGACTAGTGGAAACCGGAATCCAATTTCAACAACGTGTCGTAATTGGTGAAACCTACAGATAAGACTTAATTACTATACTAACAGTTAAATGTAAATGTTTTTTTTTTTGTACTCAAATGTCCAGCATAACACCCCCCCCCTCAAAATCTCAAAGTTTCAATCTGGAAATTTCTATTTCTTTCTTTACTTTTGCAATTTAAATTATTTTAAAAAAGCCCTCTTTGAAATGATTAAGAGTGAATAATTTACCTTTCAGTAGTTTATTAAACCTGTACAGCTAGTGCTATGTCAGAGTGCCCTAAGGACCTTCTCTCAGGTGTAGCAGTTAGTAGAATACCATGTGTGGTGGTCATACAACATTTTTATAAATCAAGAATAGGTTACACAGACACTGGTTACACTCTACCCCAAAGCCCAGATTTCTACACTTATAGAAAGACAGCTACACATTTGGTTTAAACCAGATGTTTGCGTAACACTGTATAAAAAGACTTGCATCCTTTTTTTTTTACTGTCTGAAATCAGATTTAACTTCCTTGCTGATGTTTTAAAATGCTGCTTTAATGTTCTTACCTCATGATGCCCTCTACTTTGTAAAGGGCAAGTGTCCATCCTGCACCAAAACAACCCCAGAACATGATGCCTGAGAACTGAGTTCTCAGGTATGCAAGTTTCTTCCATTCCAGTAAATGTAGCAATTGTCAATATGGCCAAACGGATCAATTTTCGTTTTATCAGTTCTCCAAGAGTTTCGGTATGGGCCCCTGTGTACATTTGCTGTTACCTGGTTTTGTGTGCTGCTTTTGGAGTGACGGCTACTACCTCACTAAGTGGCATCTCAGCCCATATAGGTACAGAACTCATTTCATTGTGGATAAATATACTCTTATTAGCTTCAGCCAGGATCTTTACAAAGTATTTTGTTCTGGAGCGGACATACATATTTTGCAGCAAAAAACGTTAAACTATTGGACACTGAACCGGTCTTCTTCCTGAGCAGTATGATGACTGGACAGCTCCATGTTGTTTCTAGTTGCATTTATTTGTTTGAACAGATAAACGTGGCACCTTCAGGTAATTTTATTGAAGGAGGAACCAGACCTCAGGAGGCCATCAGTTCTCTTCCTGAGATCTTGCCCCATTTCTTCTTGTATTTCTATGTCACACAAGGAGGCAGGTGTTGCCTTAAAATACATCCACAGATGGGCCTCTAATAGACTTGCATCAAAGTGTTGTGCATCAACTTATTATGAGCTTTCAAAGCATGACATGAACATCTGGGCTTTACCAAAATGCACAATACCAGAATGTAACCATCTGTATTTGAGTAAAATGATAAAACAAATATCGAATTATTCTGGCAATTAGCAAAAAAAATTATAATTTTGGTAATCTTAGCTGAACTAAAACAAGGTTAGTCTGATCTATTGTCTGACAGTGAAATGGTAGAATATCTTTTCATATGGTGTATGTGAATATCTGGTTTCATTTTTATTCATACTCCTGGCAGGTTTTGGATGGAAGTAATGTGGAGAGAATAGGGTGTTCTCAAAGAGAATAGAAGGAGAACGTCAAGCTATTGGTAGCAGTACCTCAGCTGATGGCCTCGTACAGGAACACATCACAATTCAACAGTATACCAGCTCATCTGGAACTTCTATGAAGAGAAGAAACGGAGAGAGAATATGGAGTTAAATACAGCAATAACTGCAGATATTACATAATTGGAAAGTAGTTGGAGAAAGTAGTAGAGTGAGGAAAGCGGGTATGTCCTCTAGCAGCCTAAGCCTATAGCAGTGCAACTATAGAGATAGCTCAGGATAACCTAAGCCACTCTTACTGTAAACTTTATCAAAAAAGGAAAGTGTTAAACCTAGTCTTAAAAGTAGGTTTTTGCATTTAATATGAAAACTAGTATAAATCGTTTTTGACATATAATTTTTTTAATGAAATGTTAAACATCCATTTTTTTCAAAACTGATTCTGCTTTTACATTGTTATATCTTTTGAGAGATGCCTGTCTCATTTCCTGTCAGAAACAAGTTTCTTGGCAAGTTTCTCTCTGCACAAATCTCCCTACATCAACACCATAGTTCACAGAGCAGGTCATCAGGAAACTGAATCAACCATTACAGTCTCTCTTTCACTGTAAATGTCATTATAAAGGTTGAAAAACATGAGTTGTTTGGGAAAATTCTGATTTATTAGATCAAAAAAATAAGCTGCCTGGCCTATAATGCAGTTACGCAAGCTATGGACACAGAAACAGGCTGAGTAAAATGTGGCATGGCTGGCTGGGGGCTCTGCTGGATAAATGGCACACAGCAGAGTACCAGCAGGTATGGGGAGTTGAGTTGAGTCGAGTCAGGAACACTGATATTGATCATTTAGAAAAGCATGCGGTTGCCAGTCTTTATCCCTGGGGATAGGATTGGGACATCCATATCATATTACTTTAAAAATGAACCATGAGCCACACACTGTTTTAAATAGTTTTTTTGGAATCTTTGTATTTTATAATATCATTATTTCTTTTGCAACTGTTGCTTGTTTGCACATGTGCGAAAGCAAGATAGAACCAAGCCAAACTGTTACTGTATATCTGCCTGACGTAATCACCCCCCTCGTGACGGCTGCAAATAATTATTCAAATCATGTTTAGGCAGAGTAACAATAAGCCAGCAGCTCCTGGGGTGCTGGTGTGCCCCCTGGAGGTTTATTCACTGTCAGATAAATGGCTTTGTGTTGGAGAGATCACATAAACCCCACCATGTCAGATGATTATCTTTGACCCTAATTAGTGTCAGGCTCCCCATAGTCAGAGAATGCATTGATCTCAGGTTTTATGACTGATGTCATCAACGGCGCATGACTTCAGCATTGTTTAGCTAGGAAGATGTCTAGGCAAGATGACATTTGCTGACCTCAAACACCATTAGGGGGGCCTGGCTGGTTTTGATAAGGAATCATCTGGACCAGAGGGGTTTAGAGGTAGACGACTATTGTGAAGGAATGTTGAAAAACCTTTTGTCATGCAACAGTGGTATTTCTAACCAGAATATGAATTAGGATAAACCCTGAAAGCTCCACAATTTAAAGAGTCTTCATATTTGTTGCTGCTGCTTTACATGTGGTCGTTACTACTGTGGCTGCTTTAATCTCTCGTGTCAGATTTGACTGTCTTCCACATTATTTCCTGTATAAAGTGTGGCCTCACAGATAGAGACATGCTGAAATGTATTTAAAATATACTACTGAAAATATTAAGAGCCTAATTCCAAAATTGCATGCAGATGAGGGAATATAACATTGTACGGATGCTGGAACGTGCAAATCAGAGTGGAGTAGTTTCTCCCTTCTAGAGCAAAAATTTCTTCCACATTCACTCAAGATGAGGAATGTTTGGAAAATTTGTAACATCTTGGACACCAAAACACACTGATTGTGTTTGTTAGGTGGGAGTCTCAGAAGATGAACCAGTAGCATTTATCTCACTAATGACCATAGGTGGCATATTTCAGCTTCAGGAGAGAGCCAGGTGCAGGGCAAAAAATAGCAGCTCACTTGGAGCAAACGTCTGACCCAGTTTTCAGCACAATGCAGGAAGGACAGCATGAAGAAACAGAAAGAAAGTTAATTAAAGTACAAAGTAGTTAGACAAAGTATGATGTAGGACGGTCAACTTGTCTAGGGCTGATTACATTCATATTCAGTTTTTGTCACTTTTGTCACCCACTAGGACGGACGCATCGAGTTCTCAGAGTTCATCCAGGCCCTGTCAGTGACCTCCAGGGGGACTCTGGATGAAAAACTTAGATGTAAGAAGACACTCTTCTTTATTTTCTACATTAAAATGACATGCTTTGGCTTTAATTGGGCTGCTTTACATATCAAAGAGGACAGGTGGGTTCAAAAGAACACCAACTAAAAAAAAAAGATTGCACTATACTTCTTCAGCCTGGGTTTTTGATCCTTTCAGTGAACTAGAACAGGAAAAAACACACTAATCATACTCTAACAATATGTGTTTCATCAAACCTGCAACATGGGCTTTAACATTGCCACCGTTGCCATCATTCTGGTCTTAAAGACAGCATCTTGCAAAAGTATTCATAAACCCTGATCCTTTTCAGTATTTAGTATTGCTCTTTTTTCACTGTTGGCTCCATAATAGCATCATATAACATCATCATGTATGAAAATATGATTTAATATAATTATTGAGTGCATTTCAGCAGTACAGTTGCAACACTTTATGTAACATTTTTAATTTGTGGAGTTCACAGCTAATCGTTGCCCAGTCAACAGATTCTCCCACCTGAGCTGCTGGTCTCTGCAGCAGCTTGTTTTTTTTCTGAATGATGCTCTCCTTGCTCAGCCTGTCAGTTTACATAGATGGCCATATTTCAATAGGTCTGCAGTTGTGCCATCGTCTCTGTATTTTCAGATAAGGGATTGAACAGAGCTCTATGAGATCTTCAGAGCTTGATTTATAGCAGTTTGCAAATAATATAAGACTTCTGGAAGCAGTTGGTTGCTCTGGATTTCATTTAGGGGTATCAGGGTAAATGGGGCAGAATAAAAAGGCATCTCACACTTTGGTATTTGTATTTGTAAAAATTTAAGAAAAAAACATCCTGTTCATTCCACTTCACTCTTATGCTGTAGTTTGTGTTGGTCTTGTGTTTACTGGGTGACTTGCGAATACAACTGATTGCGCAGAATCTTTCTGAGGGGTGTCAGAATAAAGGGGGCTGAATACAAATTTATGCCACTTTTCAGATTTTTATTTGTAAACAAATAATTTTGCTTCCACCTTACAATTATGCATCACTTTGATTTGCCCTGTCGCATAAAACCAAAAAATAATCAATTGAAGTTTGTGACTGTGTTGTGACACAATGTGGAAAACTTGGAATCTTTTTATGCTTTAAAATTATTATGTTTTTCTCTGTACAGGGGCCTTTAAACTGTATGATCTCGACAATGATGGCTACATAACTCGTGATGAAATGTTAAACATTGTAGATGCTATTTATCAGATGGTGGTAAGTGTGGAGCTTCATCTGTTTTCTACTCCTGATTTGTTACAGTGATCTAAAGTTCTAAAGTGTAATTATATGATGTCTATATTAGGGAAACACTGTGGAGCTGCCAGAGGAAGAAAACACACCAGAAAAAAGAGTGGACCGCATTTTTGCAATGATGGACAAGGTTTGTATGGAATTATTACACTCGATAATGTAACCTAAACTTTACTTAGCATACCTGCAAGTGCACAGCAATAATTATTAGTTTAGCATTAAATGGGCTAGGTCTGCCCTTGTTGCTACCCTCAGAGCTTTGATACAGACACTGTTAAGCTTGGAGCTGTTAGGTGTACCTGTTATAGCATCACTAACACTTCCTGCAGTCTATAAACATACTGTAATTTCTAGTCACTTTCAGCACTGCCCCACACTTTAATCACTACTGCCAGTGTTAGCCAACAGGACTACCAGTGCAACTCTTAGCTATTTCTATAAGGAGAGTGACCATCAACAAGGTTCTCTGAACTTAAGATCAGTCTATCAGTATACAACATGAGCAATACAGTGCCTGCAGAAGAATAGATCACCCCTGAACCTGGTCTCATTTGATCTCTTTACAACAATTTACACAATACACCATTACAACTTCAATGTGTTTTATATTTCGTCAGGATTTTGTGGATAAACCAGCACAAAGTAGTAGTGGTTGTGAAGTTGAGGAAGAAAAAAACATTTTAAACAAATAATTAATTAGTAAAGTGGGATGTGCATCTCTATTCAGCCCCCTAAGTAACATCCTTTTACCTTAGTTCGAATATAGCTGTTCTGTGAAGGCCTTGAAGGTTTTTTAGAGAACAGAATCCTGACATCAAATATGCACAGCAGGTTGGTCAAGGATCTGGAGAAGTTAAAAGCAAGGTTAGGTTTAAAAATGATATCCCAAGCACGGGAGAACACTGTTCAATCCATCATCCAAAAATTGAGTAATGGAGTATAAAAGAGTATTGCACAACTGGAAACCTACCAAGACATGATCATCTACCCAAACTGAAAGGTTGGGCAAGGAGAGCATTATTCAAAGCAGCAGCCAAGAGCCTCATTGTAACTCTGGAGGAGCTGTTTAGATCCACAGCTCAAGTGAGAAAGATATCAACAGCAGAGCAATTAGTGGTACTCTCCACAAATCTGACCCCTTTATGGATAAGTATCAAGCAGGAAAGTGTGAAAAGATTTAGGGGGCCTGAATTGTTTTGCCAGGTAATATAGCATGGCCAGATAGATTTTTGATATTTGTAAATTGATGATTCCAAGGCTTTAGTTTCATTGTGTTTCCTGTTGCAGAATGCAGATGGAAAGCTGACTCTTCAGGAGTTTCAGGAAGGTTCAAAGGCAGACCCTTCTATTGTTCAAGCACTGTCACTCTATGATGGACTTGTGTAGGAATGTAAGGTGAGTGGAGGAAAAATCAGCTGGAATCCTCCTTAGCTTCACTCCGATCCCAGCTCATGCTTTAAATCTCTGTTAATACAGTAGAGTTCCTATTCCATCAGAGCGACTATGGAAAACAGAGGAAACACGTGGAAGCCACTGTCTGGTCTCAGTTTGTTCACATGAATTATTGAAATGGCCTATTTGTTTACTGGCAGTGTAATATTGTTGCAGCACCGAATGAAGATGGAAACAGCCCGCACATCTCACTGCGTAATGTAATGCACTGGCTGCTGCCAATTGTGGCTGACATCCTGCTCAGTGTTTTGTCAACTGTGAAGCAAGCTTGTGTAGACATATGCATTCTGTGTAAATGCTCTGTTTGGTTGTTATCTAGCTAGCTCCGAAAACATCCAGGTATTATGACGCTACACTCTGTCTTCAGTTTGCATGGTGATCCGTCTTGCAACTTTTCAAATGGGTCCAGTTGAGCGTTCTCCTGCTTTTTGCTCGCCAATGCAGTGCCATCACATCCTGATCACCCAAAAGGAGGACCAGTCACTGCATCCACTTGTTTGTGCTCATCCACAATAAGGATGGCAAACAATAATTTCTTCTGATGTAATGGAGAATGCAAATTTGCTCCCCCACCTCCAGTTATCAATTAGTGCTTCTACAGCTGTATAGCACACCAGAGTCGTGGACTGTGTACGTTTCTAGGAGTGAAGGCTTGGACAATGCGAGGAACGGGATCCCTCAACAGCACTTGCGTTCTTCCCTTCTAAATGCCGTAAATCAACAGAACGGCTAACAAGGACCATGCTTCATCACCACATGGAGAGACTTTAGATCTCACTCTGGAAAAATGTGTTATGAACACTAAAAGCTACAAGGCATTATAGTGTATATTATAATGTAAATATATATTTTCTGCTTTGCTGCATTTATGAGACTTTCCTCATAAATATAGAATGTTTATTTTTTATCATATGTGTTGAAATGTGTTGCACTGTATTTTTCATTACCTTTGTTGGAACATTCCTTTTCTCCCATTCAGAGGTTAGTTTTCCTGAGAGAAGAGGAATGTTGAAGTAGCGAAGAGTTTTCTATGGAGGATTTTTATTGCGTTTGCTGTCTGTGCACACTGTTGTGTTTTAATTTCCCTGTTAGCATGAGTGTATATTGTTGACCCTGTTGCACAACTACATCCTGAATGACATGGGCTGAACAACAGAGAGCATTCCCACAGCTTTACATCAGAATTGAGGCTGAGCGTTTCTTTTTGAGAGCTCCGCACTCCACCCTTGGCAACACAAAGCCTGGGTCACCAAGAAGCGCAAACAAGACATCAGTTTTGGTCGTAAAGCTTTGCGAGTGTTGTAGTTGCATGTGTCAACATGAAATTTGCCCTGTGTGAGGCCAGAGCATGTGCTGATTCCTTTTTTCATATTTAGATTATTTATTTTAGAACATTTTGGTATTTTATTGCCTCCCCTAATAGTTTTTTGCCTTATGCAAGTTATAATTTACTAGATTATAATGGTCATTTAACTGTTAAGCAGTGTAAGAGCACATAATAAAATGCATTTAAGTGGCTAATATTTATATTTCTGTATTTTAGTTTGGAATGGGTAGAAAACAGTGTTTCATTTTTCATATAGCAGTATTTGGGATTAATTTAAGGGGCTGCTTTGTAGTATACCTGTTTAAATGTTTATTTGTAGAATTTCAAATGACCTTGATTGTATTGCTATTTGGAGAATATCAGTCAAGTTTGCAAAGATCGCATTAAGGCTAAAATGGGATGTGTTCTGGGATCAGTGTTCCACTGTGCAACATCACGTATAATGAGAAGAGTCATGGTAAGCTTTAGTGCCCGTTATTGCTTTCCAACACAGAATCCAATGTGCCAGCTTACTCTGCAGTGGATGCCTCCACAGTATGGCTGTGTAATGAACAATGAAGTACAGAAAACTGTTGCATGTGGCACTGATGGATGAATTAATGAGACCTGGCGGCTTTTGATGAGGGAAAAAAAATAATCGCAGCAAGGCTGAGAAAATTCAAAGACAGATGCATGAGATACCAGAAGGAAGAAACATCCAAATGTATGAATGTCATTTTAAGGCCATCCATCCTTCATTTATTTTGTATTTGTAGCATGTGATACTAAAAACTGCAGTAAAACACAAGCGTGTTTAAAAAAGGAACCACCAGCTTTGTGTTTCAAAAATGGTTCTTTGCCACATACTTTATAGGCAAACAACAACCTATTTACATTCATGTATTATTCATGCAGTAGCGGTTCTCAATATGGACAGTGTGGCTTACTGACCAGGGCGCAACAGCATGTGGGGTCAGCAAGAACACTTTGGGGAAAAAGTTATTTCTCACTTGTGTTGCAAGTATTTTCTATTGCTTATTTGCTTACCCAGTCACTAAGGAGAGGATGCCACCCTGTGTTGTGTGAACACAGTAATATAACATGGTTTTACACTGGACAAAGGACAAACATGTTGGAATCTGATTTTCAAGCTTCTAATTCGATGCTAAACTAAAGCGTTATATTTTAGCCTTTTTTTTTTTCTTTAAGGATTATGATAAGCATTTGATCTACTCCACCATCTAAAATGCTTACACCCCTCTCTTATTTCAGTGTTTCTACCCAGGATCCTTTCTGTCTGCTTACTTTAGTAACCAGACAGGAAGCAAAAAAAAAAAATATATATATATATATATATAATAAATATATACGTTAGATGACCCAACTCTCCCATGCCATGTATAGCGCAGATATGCACTGTTGCTGCAAAGTCAATGCAACTACAACTCAAATATCAATGCAATGAACCAGGACATAAGTTAATTTATGTTATCCAGAAGTTTCTCTCACTTTAAAATTCTCTGAGGATTGGAATTTAATTTTCAGTGAGTCAATTGATCCTTCTAATGTGGAAAAAATAAAAACAATACAAACAAGACAGTGATGTCACAGCTAAAGTAACTTGCCCGGTTCCTGATGCAGTTGGGTTCTGTGATTTCCAAACAGTTGATCTCAAATGATACGTACATATGCGCCTATGTGCATGTCAGGAAAGGAGAGGATCAAAAGTGACATACATGACTGGATGTTCCAACAAATTCCTCTCATTTCTTCGTGTTTACACCCACCTAGGTGTTTTTCAATTCACTGGGATACATTGCAAGATAGGAGATAGTCTAAAGCTGTTCACACTGAGTTATTCTACACTGAAAATAGCTTATTTGAAACACTATACTCTTTAAAAAAAAATCACCTCATTCTCAAAAGCTAAATGTATTATTGCATTTAGCTCTCCCCATAGGGGTGTCCAGTTTAAAGGGTCTCACAAATTTTCTCTACCAACCTTAGATAGACAATAGAATTCATGGTGGATTTCATTATGGTGAGCTGGGCAGTAAATCATTCCCAAACCATGACACTTCCTACTTCACAGTTGGTTAAGTTCATTTCCTGGTACGCTGTATTTGGTTTATGCCAAATATGTCCAATATTCTGGTGTCCAAATAATTTAGTTTAGACTCATCTGTCCAAAAACACTTTTTTAGAAGTTCTGGTCTTTATCTATATTCTCTATAGAGAACTTTAGTCTGGCCTTTAGGTTTGTCTTAGAGAGCAAATGTTTCCCCCTCTTACACCTCCCATTAAATAAACCTGTGCAGTCTCTTTCAGGCTTGCACTTTCGTATCAAAAGTAGCAGGAGTCTTTTTGCACACTTGTTTTAACATTTTTCTGCTTGCTTTTTAGGATGAACTTGCTTCAATGTTAGCAGTAGTTATGACTGTTAACCACTTGTAGAATATTTTCCATAGAGCTGATTTCCATTTTTAAATCCCTCACCAGCCTATAAACTGCAACACTATTCTTTGTAAAGGCCTCAGGCAGCTTTGTCAGTTAGGAGCACACCAAACCAAACGACATTTAAAACACTGAAAACCCCTTTCAGAATATTTAGTAACAATCTTCTGTCTGTGTGTATACATATAACTATAAATGTATGTCAATATGTCCTTGTTTTGGAAATATTTTAAGTGAAGCAAAAGACACTATGGTCAACATATTATTAGTGGCTTTGCTCATTCTTACAAAACCGCCACCGAATATTGTTGATCTTTTTTTCTTAGTAATGACATTTCATCTATATTTAAATAAAAACCTTATTGTCATGTTAAATGATCTAACATTTCTACCCAGATCAAGATGGGAGCAGCCTGATATACCACTTACCAAGAGGCTGCTTCTCGGCGTGGACTGCGTGTAAAATTAGACCTGTCAAGCTGAATATAAACCCCGGTTATTTTTAAAAACGAGGCTGTAACTAAGACAATGTTGTCAGCGAGTCCACGTTACAGACTACAGACCCACTTCAAATCTGTTTAAAACCGTGTCACAAGGGGCCCCACGCGATTCATAGAGCAAATCAAACTGTATGTTAGATTGTTTAAGCCAGTGGGGTCGTGTTACAAACACACTCACACGCACGGAAAGAAAAAAAAAAAAAAAGCAGGTTGGGTCTTGCGAACCTTTTAATGCCATCTCCGCCCCCGGTTTGAAGCGTCAGAGCACCAGCTCTCCCGGGGCTGTCCAGCGCACAGCCAGTCCTCACGCTCCTCCAAACTTTACGCACGGATGTTTTCCTTTGGAAGTTGTGCAAACCTGATTTCGATGTGTTTCAGCCGAGTCGTGATGTTCCAAAGAACTTTTCTACCTGGAGCCGTCCCAGACTCATTTAAATAGCCTTTTCATGTTTTTTTTCTTTTTGTTTAATTTTTATGTGAATGTGTTCATTCCGGTGGACAGATGCTGTAAATTGTGGAGAAATAAAAATGTCCGGTGCCTTATTGAAGTGCCTAGTCTTGGCACTCCTGGTCAGCGTGCACAGACTCTTGGCAGACTCCTTGGTGCTCCCCCGGTTTGAGGAGGGAGATGAATCCAGGGACAGCGCCTCAACGCTGGCCTTTGTATTCGATGTTACTGGCTCTATGTACGACGATTTGAAACAGGTGATAGAGGGGGCCTCACGGATCCTGGAGAAGACCCTCAGCCGGAGGACCAGACCTATCAAAAACTTTGTCCTGGTTCCCTTCCATGACCCAGGTACGGTCTACTAACACACAAATCTGTTCCAGAAAGCGCCAAAGATACACGTTTATTTTCTTAAAAGATGTATGATGTAACCAGCCTTCCAAAAGTATTAATACTCATTCAACTTTGACGTATGTTATGCGGATTTTATGTAATAGACCAACAAAAGAGCACATAATTGGAAATGGAAAGTAAAGTGATTTAATGTTTTTTTCTTATACATTACCATAATAACCTTTTAACACATTTACAATCAGCCCCCTCAATATTTGTAAAGCCACCTTTCGCTGTTGAAGTCTTTTAGAGTTTGTCCTTGCCAGTTTTGCACATCTAGAAAGTGAAACTTCTGCATAACAGCTGGAGATCAGATTAGGTGGCGAGGATATGTGAGCAGCAATTTTTAATTCACAGATTCTGAATTAGATGTAGGTCTGAACATTCACTGGGTAATTCTAACACATAAATATGCTTTGATCTAAACCACTCTTTTCCCATCAGCTCTGACCAGCTTTGGCTTTCCTGCTGAAGAAAAGCACATGTTTCTTCCACCGCCATGTATTACAAGGGTGATTGTGTATTACGACTGATGTCCACATAGCCACTCTAGGTTTTGCATAAAAAATAAATATATATATATATATATATATATATATATATACCCCCAGCGTGTTGTGTCCCCTACATTGCTGAGAACGAGGTCTTATGCCTTTCTTCTTGCCACTCGACCATAAAGGCAAGATTAATGAAGGGCACAACTAGTTTTTATTTTGTCGACAGATTCTCACACCTGAGTTGCTGCTCCTCCAGAGTCACATTGGGCCTCTTGTCTGTTTCGCTAAATAAGACTCTCCTAGCCAGCCAGTTCAGGTGAACCGCCATGTGCTGCTTGATTCTTGTTACTTACAGATGATTGATTGAACAGAGCTCTGTGAGATGTTCAAAGCTTGGGATACTGCTTAATAAACTAATCCTTATTTTAACTTCTTCACAACTTTATCCCCAACCTGTCTGTCTGTTCCTTCACCACAGGTGGACTCTATTTTCTATTTAGTATTCTGAAGCCAGTTGGTTAGAGCAGAATTTATCTAGGGGTATCAGAGTTAAAGGAGGCTAAATCCAAATGCAGGCCGCACTTTTTAGATGTTTGGAAATAATTATGAGAACAATGCATCATTTTGCTTGAAATTTGTGATCATAATAGACCAAAATGTGGAAAAGTTTGAGGGATGAATACTTCGCAAGGCACTATATAGCCAGTTTCTGCTCAGATTCTCCTGTGAGGATATCCAGTATTTAACAATGTAGTATATTTTCCATTTCCTCTGATCTAAATGTTGCTGAAGATTGCACATTTTAATCACAGGAAAAAAATTTCATACATGAGAAAAGTAGAACTTGTAGTCCAGCCCGTACGTTTCAGAGGTTTACTGTCATGAAACAGCACATTAAACCCAAACAAGCAATACATCAAGCAGGAAAGTCTGAGCTTGTAGAGTAACAGGTAAGTGTCTTACCCCACCACCATCTGTCTTCTTTGGAAAGGATTTAGCTTGAAAATAAGAGTGCTCCAGTGGTGTTTGTCCTCTGATGAAAAGCATATGCCGACTGCTTGTGCGTAATTACACCAGTCGTCCCCCTTCGTCTCAGCACACAAACATACATACTCACACACACTTGCTTAGCTTACCCCCAACCCCCCACCCTCCGGAAAACCCTCACAGCCCCCCAGTTTAGCCAGCCTTCGGGAGAGCATGTGGGGGTGGCGGTGGCTAACACCACACATGCTGTCTGTGTTTAATGTTCCCTGCCCTCGGGGACCTTGTAAACTTTCAAGATTGCAAAGAAGCAGCAGCAGCTGACAAACAAAGAGTTATGACAGTGCTGTCAGTGTTTTACAGGCACCGAGGAGGAGGAGGAGGAGGAGGCAGGGAACTTGAAAGGCAGCAAAACTAAAAAAGATTATGATCGAGTATGAAATATCAGCCTGACACATGTCTGCAAGCTCTGCATCATTACTCTTATAAAGACATGCCAAAATGGCTGTTATTCTATCAACAGCCATTTTGGCATGTCTTATAAAGACATGCCAAAATGGCTGTTGATAGAATAACAATCAGAGACAGAACTCATGAGGCCCCACCCTACCTGATGAGGGTCTTTTTTGTAAGAACCGCCACATACAGCAGCAACAGTGCTCAATAGGGAGAACAATACATTCATTGTGTCATTGCTGATGTTTACTGCTTCACTGACTGACTGCAGAGATTTTCAAAGTGAGCACCGGGCTCTAACTGGCTCCTATCCATCATCTGGACTCTGCTGCTTCTCCAGACCTTGGAAAGTTACTCTGATAAAAATGCTGACAGCTGCACTAGAAAGTGATTACTGTGTCTTTGTCCAAGCTGTGGCCAGATTTCAGTGTTTGTTAAAAAAAAAAATTAATGTATTAATTCTGTTAGTACATTAATCCTTTTTACAGCAGTGCACAGTGTAAAAATTAGACCCATTAGACCCACAGTGTAAAAATTAGACCCATGTTTCACACAACATGCTTTAGGACATCATTGGGTCCTAATGGATTTGGCTGTTACTTATCAGGCAATTTGATTTT
>JAHUTJ010017860.1:0-18912 GCA_036250325.1 Characodon lateralis | reverse complement strand
GAGTCAGGAAACGTTTTCCTCCACCAGTATCACGTAGTGACCTGGCCACTATCCTGCAAGAAGAATGGCTTAAAATCCCTCTGACCACTGTGCAGGACTTGTACATGTCATTCCCAAGACGAATTGATGCTGTATTGGCCGCAAAAGGAGGCCCTACACCATACTAATAAATTATTGTGGTCTAAAACCAGGTGTTTCAGTTTCATTGTCCAACCCCTGTAGGTAAATATGATCATCCAACGCAGCCTGCTGCTGGCTGGAGTTGCTAAGATTGGCAACTGATTTTTAGCTTGAAGGACTGTTTGTTTGTTTTTAAGGAATCCAGTATTTTTTTTTTTTTTTTGTCATTGCTAGTTTGAAACCTACATAGACAGGTCAAACCTAAACTGCATTCTTCCATACTAAATAGAAAATTCTTTGTAAAACAGGTAAACATCAAAGAAACATTTTCTCATGACAATTTGCATTTTCAATGCTTTATTTGGCATCAGATCACCATTGAATGAGACAAGCATGAAAACTACAATATTTACACCTGGACTGAAATATGCTACAGACTCTTTAAAGGTTCAGGGTCAGTTACATTGGTAAATGTAGGCACATAAACCGAAATGGTGCGAGAGAGTTTCATTGGCCGTATTGAAAGATTTCTAAAAACATGCTGGTCATCGTCCACAGATGCTGGGATACGAATGAGCACACTGCCCTCTGGTGGGTAATTAAAGGACCCGTTGTGGCTTCAATAATGGTAGGTTCATTGTATATTTTCTTCTTTTACTATGATAAGGAAACAATTTCTATTTACACAATTTGGCTTACATCTCCATCAATAAATCAAGATAATGTAATAAACAACCTTTTAGTTCAAAGCTTGACTCAGTAAAAGCTTGCTGAAACTGAGCAAAGAATGGCAATTTACTAAAAATGACCGTTTGTTGTGCTTCCTGCAAAATTCTTCCTTAAAAAAGACATAAGCAATCACACCAGACCAAACAGCTAGAAATGTAAATTAATACATTTTGTAAAAATTAATCACATATTATCCACATGTGTGTTTTTTGGCAGATCAATTTTGTCCTCTTCATTGGAATCATCATCATCTTGGTGCAAAAGCTGCAGTCCCCTGATATCGGAGGAAATGAGTCCAGCATTTATCTGTAAGTTGCATTAAAGAAATCAGACACTGAAACATATGCTTGAAGAGGTCAAATCTTTTTTAAAACTGTTTTAAAATTTGATTACGATAGGTTTTGTTTTACCTTACACCCATGTAGTTTAATGAAAAGTGAAATACATTAGATTTTTTTAAATGAAAGTGTTTCGTCTCTGGTCTTGCACAAAACTGATGATTAGTTCCGGCAAACAAGTATAAATTGATAATTTATTATATTTTATATCTTATCAAAAAAAAAACATGAGTGAGTCATATTGTTGCTCTGAGTAGCACATATTTCGCACTGGATAATGTTTTTAAATTGTTGTTAAAAATGTTATTGCACCGAATTTAAAGTATATTATTTATGATGTTGGTGGACTTACTTGAAATGCAAATCTTAAGTAGCGCAAAAAAAAATAAAAAATTCAATATAAACCAATTTTTGCAAAGAAGCCAAGTACTTAAAGTATCTTATAACCTGTTGTGTCCACCTTTCTTTTACACTCACATGTACTACCTGTTGCCAGGAAGCCTGAGCCTCTTTATGGAGTTGTAGTTTAGTCAGACATCACTCCCGGTCAGCTCCCACTGGACTGTGTCTTTTAAAGCCCTGCAGATAACGCCATTCTCATCGGCTGTTTGGGTCCAGGCGTGCGTGACAGACTGTGAAGATGTGCGAGTGTGCGAGACTGTGTCCCTAAAGACATTGTCTTTGTTGTATTGTGTGTTGTCTTTGTGCTGTATAGCAGCTGTGCTCAGAAATGCTTCAGTGAGCCCACACAGGCTGTTCAGCATTCGTGCAGGATGTCAGAGTTATCCACCATCACACTGTAAGTGTGTGTGTGTGTGTGTGTGTGTGTGTGTGTGTGTGTGTGTGTGTGTGTGTGTGTGTGTGTGCGGCAGCTTTATGTGGACTGCATGTATGTATGTATGTATGTATGTGTGTATTTGGGTTTTACCCCAGGGGTTCCAAATATTTTAATTTGAATAAAAAACACCAAAAATGAAAATAAGATGCAGAGATTATGAATTCCATGTGAAAATGAATGTACAGTGGGGAGAACAAGTATTTGATACACTGCCAATTTTGCAGGTTTGCCCACTTGCAAAGCACATAGAAGTCTTTAATTTTTATCATAGGTACTCTTCAACTGTGAGTGACGGAATCTAAAACAAGTAAATAATTTGCATTTTATTGCATGATGCAAGTATTTGATACATCAGAAAAACAAAACTATATTTAATATATTTATAATATTTGGTACAGAAATATTTGTTTTCAATTGCAGATGCTTTCTGTAGTTCTTGACGTGGTTTGTGTCAGGATCTGCCATTGTGGACTTTGTTTTGGTTTTGTGTTTATTTACTCTTCAGTTACGTGTTTCTATTTCTTTGGCTTTAGTAGTCATGTTTGTTTATTCCCTCTGTTTCCTGATTGTTCTGTTCTCTCTCCTGTCTCCTAGTTTTAGTAGTTCTTTCTCCCGTCACCCATAGTTCCCTTGGTGGTTGCTTTCTCATTTTACTTAGAATGGTTATCTTATTATTATTATAATTATTATTACAGTTCTCTTGCTTCCTTGGGTTCTCTAGTTTAGTTCCCCACCTAGTGTCTCTGTGTTTGTTTATGGTTAGGTTATTTGTTTGTTGCTGCATTCTTCTACTTTATTAGTTTTTTTTTTCCTATTCCTCCTCTTGTCCTCTTGTCATTAGTTCCCTTTCAGTTGTTATTTACTCAGTGTTCGATTCCCTTTATATTTGTAGTTCTTTCCTAGTTTAGTTCCTAGTGTTAGTCTCTATTGTTTCAGTCCCTTCTGATAGGTTAGCTTTCAGTTATTGTTTGCCACTATACTTACTTCCACTTATTGTTTACGTTTTGGTTTGTATTTATTCTAGTCTTCACTTTCTCTGCTTCCCTCCAAGGTAGTTTAGTGTTTGTTTACTTTTTATCAGTCAGGTGTTTCTTCTGCTCCCTCCAGTTTCTCAGTTTACTTTAGTTAATGGTTATTCTAGATTCTTATGCTTCATTTGGTTATTTACCTTTGCCTATAGTTTTGCTTAGATCTGTTTCCCTGAGTTTGTTATTTAGTCCCTTTCCCATAGTTTAGTTTTGTAGTCAGAGCTCCTGTTCCTCTGCCTCCTTGATCCTCTTTGTGAGTTTGTATTGTTTATCTTTTGATCAAGTTTTCCCTTTGGTTAGTTCATAGTCTAGTTTCTCCTGTGTCCCTTTGTCTTCCAGTCCAGTCACCATAGCAACCATTCATATTCCCTCAGTTCCCTGCAGCCTGGTCCACACCTGATTCATGTTTCCTCTGATTACCTGCCTCCCTGCCTCATTGGTCCATACTCCACCTTCCACAGCTTATAAGCTTTCTAGTTTTCATTGTTCCTCACGTTATCATCCCATGTTATCTTCCTCGTCTACTACCTTGTTATCTAACCAAGTTCTTCCTAGTGGTTTGTTTTCTGTTTTGCCTCCTAAACCTGTTCTCTGTGGTTCACCTGCCTGTACTCAGTACTCTGCCTGCCTGCCTGCCTGCCTGCAAGTCTGTATACTTCATCATTAAATACTTCATCAACTCACCATGCTGGCTTCTCGGCGTGTTCTGCATTCTGGTCCTGCCTCCAAACCCACAACCGTGACAGTTTGGACACACTGCAGCAGGGATTTTAGACCACTGCTCTATACAGATCTTCCCCAGATCCTTCGGGTTTCAGGGCTGTCGCTGGGAAATACAGACTTCCAGTTCCGTCCAAACATTTTTGATTCTGTTTAGGTCTGGAGGCTGGCTAGGCCACTCCAGGACCTTGAGATGCTTCTTAAGGTGCCACTCCTTAGTGTGCTTTGGGTCCCTGTCATGCTGGAAGACCCAGCCATGACCCATCGTCAATGCCCTTATTTTGGTTGATTGAGTGTGTGAATAGGTGTCTTTATACAGATAAAGAGTTCAATCAGCTGCAGTTAATACAGGTATTGAGTGGAGAACAGGAAGGCTTCTTAAAGAAGAACCAACAGGTTGTTACTAGTTGTTACTAAATAAATACTTATATCATTGAATAAAATGAAAATTAGTTACTTAAAAATCACACATTGTCTTTTTCTGGATTTTTGATTGAGATTCCGTCACTCACAGTTGAAGAGTACCTAAAGACTTCTACATGCTTTGCAAGTGGGAAAACCTGCAAAATCGGCAGTGTATCAAATACTTGTGGTCCCCACTGTATTTTTGTTTTCTTAAATTTTTGGTTTTGGATTTAGTTTTCGTTTGTATCTTAAGTGCTCCTGGTACATGTTGATTGCAGGAGAAATACCTCGTACTAGCTTTCTTGCTTAGATTTGGATTTAATTGGGTTGCAGCATAGGGTTTGCAGTATAAACAAAAACTCTTTGAAACTGGAAAATATTTTAGGCAAAGTACTGTTTAAAAACAGACCTCCATTGTATCTTCCTAAAGCAAAGAAAAATTGTCCTATTGAGATTGTTTGTTGTAGAGCATAATACTGACCCAGGGTGATTAGATGGAGAGTATGGGGTGCCGTTTGTAAAGTTAAACAGTCAATAAATAGCCTGTCGTAAGAGAAACAAAATGGAGGTTTGTTCTTCAGTCATATTTTCACCATCTTATTCATACTTTTATAAATGTCACAGTTCCACACAAAATATTTAGCTCAAAACCAAATATTTAGTTGGCAAACTAAATGTTTTGTTTACATACTGAATATTTTGTTTACAAACTAAATATTCAGCTCCAACTTAATTATTTAGTTTGGAGCTAAACATTTAGCTTGCTAGCTAAATATTTAATTTGGAGCTAAATATTTAGCTTGTTAATTAAACATTTAAGTTGGAGCTAAATATTTAGTCCGTAAACTAAATATTAAGTTTGGAACTAAATATTTAGCTTGCAAACCAAATATTTAATTTGGAGCTATATATTTCGTTTGTAAACTAAATATGTACTTTGGAACTGTGACATTTATAAATTTCTGAATGACATTGTGAATATCTGACTTGGAAAAATTAAACTCCAAGTTTTTTTCCCTCATGATTGGCTAAATTACTGAAAATATTGCTATCAGTTTTTGACTGCAATTTTACAAACAGCACCCCTTAGGAGAGCATCCATGAACATCAATTTTCAATTCTTGCCACACATTCTTAATTTAATTTAGGTCCGGACTTTGACTGGGCCATTCTAACACATGAATATGCTACAATGTAAAGCATTCCATTTTAGCTCTGACAGTAGGTTTATGGTCTCAGCTGTTGATCCTCAGCAAACCTTCACCTATGTCCCTAGTCTTTTGCAGCCTCTAGGAGGTTTTCTCCCAGACTGCCCTGTATGAGCTCTATCCATCTTTCCAACCACCCTGCTTCCCTGTCCATGCTGAAGAAAAGCAAACCCACAGCATGATGCTGCCACCACCACGTTTCATGGTGGGAATGGTGTATTGAGGGCTATGTGCGGCGCCACCAGTGGCAGTTTTCCGTAGGGCTACATGGCCGTTTGCCCAGGCCTGCAATAGAAAAGGGAGCCGATAAAAAAAAAACAACACTATAAAAATTTAAAATACTGAATTATATCATAAGGCTTGAATACTATATAAATAATATTTTTAGAATTAACATTAGAATATAAAATTCTCTTTATCCTCCAAACTAGACTAGACTAGTTTTTCTTTCTTTTTTCTTTTGGAGCTATGTGCCTGTTGGCTGTATTGCTAAATCTCACCATGCTGGCATCCTGTAAATTAGCTTTCAGCTTTAAAAGGTGTTTTGGCAAAGGGTGCCATTAACGCAAGAGTAGGCACTGTCTGCAACACAGAGAATTGTACATGTTGGACAGAAGGTTCAGTTTAGTTAGATCACTGTGATGTAAAAAAATGCGTAAAAGGGCTAAAATGGCATTTAATTCAAAACATCACATTTGTTGATTTTAAGTGGATGCTTATTTTGTGTATTTTGGTTCAATTAAAACATTATCTAGTGACACTGAAACTGAATTCCAACCTAATTATAACTAAGATCCCCTTTTTTACAAGGTGTTATTTGAACAAATTCATATTAGTCTTTGTTTTACACTCCTTGTTTGCTCCAAAATTGGTAGGAATCTAATTAAGACATGTACCAATTTAGGTTTTGATATCTCTTCTAAATCTCAGCAAGAAAATGAATCCAAGTAACATTTTATTTTTTATTTATTTATTCATTTGGCGTAAGACCCCCAGACCAATTGAAATGCACTGTAAAAACTTAATTTTGCGTGCTTGTTGTCTCTGTGTTTGTGTTTGTGCTTTTTTTGTCTTTTGTATTTTCATCAGTCATAGTGTGTGTTGCTGGGTTTCTGATGCATGCCACAGAAATAAAGACCCGAAAATATATTTAACCAAAGTTTTTCACAGTAAAATAACCCTGTTTTGTTATGGTCAACAAATGTGGCATCTTGTCTGGTACTCATTTAAATTGTTTTCAGGTAGATGATTCAAATAATGATTATTTTAGGTAATTTAACTGTATTGAAGTTATAGTAAATTGCTTTACCTTATAAATAAAAACAAATATTTTACATGTGTACCTTATGGGATTTGTTGACAATAATAAAAAAATAAATCTGGATAATCTAAAATTGAAAAACCAAGTCATAATTGTGAAAGTAATTTTAGAAGGATAAGATTTTATCTTCAATTTGAATTCATGGCTTTAATTTGTGGCATGTCACAGGACATCACTGCATCAGTAGTATAACTTGCATTTCACTTGAGTCTGAGCAACAGCAATAAATTCACACAGAAATTGGTTTTGTGTTCTGCATGTCTACAAGATCAAACAAAGATATTTGCTTTGTGTGTGCGTTTAGGCGTCTGGCACGCTCCACTCTCCTTCTCATCCCCCTGTTTGGTATTCACTACACTGTATTCGCCTTCTCGCCTGAGGATGTCAGCAAGAGGGAGAGGTTGGTCTTTGAGCTGGGCCTTGGATCCTTCCAGGTTTGTTCTCACTCCTCCCCCAAATATCCGGTTCCAGTGATAGCAGACCAACAGTAAATCCCATAAATAATCTGAGTGTATACTGCTGAACAGTTGTTTACCATAGTTTGCCCCATATATATACAGAAGTCATGTTTTTCACAGCATGCAAACAACCCACAACATTTTTTCATTGGTTTTCATTTTAATACTTTAATAAAACATATTTGCAGAAGACAAATAAATCCCTTCTTTTTCCTAGAAAACAAAATAATCCGCTGGCTCTAACAGTTCTGTCTCCTACGATAACTGTAGGCCAGCTAGAATACCTTAGATGGGGAAGAATACGCCTAATGGCTCCAAATCAAAATATTATTGGCTTATCAAACTGCCACCACTATTCAGTTCAAGTCTGAAGATATGCAGATCAAGAAGCAGAACTCCCTAGACAAACTCTACCTAGTGACCACAGACAAAAATTTCTGATTGACTTATTTTTTCCCTAAAACAATGCATGGTGTACAACAAAAACCTCATTTTACATCTTTATATTACCGAGAAGTTTTGCGCTTGTGATTTTACTTTATTTTAAACAAAATTATTGTTTTCTTGATTGATATTGATTTATTGATTTATTTATTATTATTAATATTATTATTATTATTGTTGTTGTTGTTTGTGTTGCCGCTTATAGGGCATCTGAATACCCTGAAGTCCCTGACAGCTCACCAATGGGAAATCGTCTTGAAAATGACATTTTCTGATACTTAATTGTTGAATCTTCCCTAAAAATATCTGACAAACTACTTATTCAAATGTAGGATATAATATATGAAACAAGTGTACACAATTAAATTAGGTAATTTGGTGCACATCAACAAAAAAAAGAACTTGGAAGAAAATTTAAAAAAGCAATGAAATAACATAAAAATAGCAAAATGTGACAAAATATATGGGCTATACAAAACAATTTTTGCACCAAATTATTCTCAGATAATGAGATTTCCCTTCTCAGTTTCCCCTTTTTTATGCTCCTTCCAGAATTAGCTGTTTTTGGGCTCTTTCACTCTAATGCAAATTAGCTGTATTTGGCAATACCCCCAACCAGCACTTTGTACACATGAAAACCAAACCAAAACATATAAGACACAACAATAAGTTAATACATTTCTGCCATCTGCAGATTTGCCATGAATAGTAGGGACTGTGTTCCAGTGTTTCTCTATTTTACACAAACTTGGCTTTTATTGTTCTTTCTTGTCAACATTTAACACTTGTACGTATATCACTGTGCTATTGTGATTTGTTATTTACATGTTTCTCCACAGGGGTTTGTGGTAGCTGTTCTCTACTGTTTCCTCAATGGAGAGGTAAGCTATTATCCCTTCTTTCTTCTTTTTTGTAATTTTCTTAATTTATTTTTGACATATAAACCTCCGTGCTGGTAACACCTTTCATGGTGGATATCTTTAGACCTAAATGCAAATACTTTTTAATAAACGACTTCAAATAAAAAAATCAAATTTTTTTCAAGTGGTTTTATGTTTATTAATAGTGTAACTGAGACAAAACATTTTTTTTTTTCCTTTTATGATATTGTGTTTTGATCATATTGCATTATATACCAAATAGGTGTGTACATGTGTGT
The DNA here is from genome assembly GCA_036250325.1 of Characodon lateralis. Lineage (NCBI taxonomy): Eukaryota > Metazoa > Chordata > Actinopteri > Cyprinodontiformes > Goodeidae > Characodon > Characodon lateralis. The sequence continues at coordinate 10,144 of JAHUTJ010017860.1, read as the reverse complement.
CTATAAATTGTGATCCAAAGGCAAACAAGGTAATAGGTCTGTCTGTTGCTCCCTTAGTAAACTTTAGTAAGATTTAAACCTTTTTGACAACTATTCGTACTAATTGCATAAGTACTACAGCATCTCTACATACAAACCACTGGTATGTACATGTACATGTGTAGTTTTGTCAAAACAGGTTGACCAACCCAGTTGCTTCTAATCTTCTTTTAAATGTTATCACTATATGTATGAAAAAGTTTAACCACCCAGTCAGACATCCATGTAATCCTGGAAAGTGACTTTGATTAATAGCTATTCAAGCTCTTTGAAGGTCTGGCAAATGTGAAAATCATCTCTTTGAAAAGACAGGGGAAAACATCTGACAGAGATCAAGGTTTTATATACTGGTTTCTTGGTAGTTGTAGCTTGTATGTCTTCACATCTGTCTTCCATCTCTGCTCAGTAATCCTCTCCTCTGTTACTAATCATGTGTCCCAGTTTTCTCACTGTGGTTTTTTTCCTCAGTTCTTTGTCAGATCCTCTTGCCTTTTGGTTTCTGGAGGTCCTGACTTTGAGATAAATCACTAAAGGTTCATCTGCAACCTCTTCCCATGTCTGCCTGTGTTTGGGTCCTTCCTCTAAAAACCTGATATCTACTTTGTTAAGTTGTCTGATATCTGTAGACACAACACTGGTCCATCCATTGATTTTAAGATCTTTTCTGTGCCTGAACAATAATATATAAGCAGCTTAATGCCCCCTCCAAACTGAAGTAAGATTGTGCCATGACATGAAAATTTTTTTCAGTATGCTTATCTATGAGGTGTGGTGGATGTCTTAATCATATGAAATTCTGACGAAAGAGTGGCCACACTGGCCTCATTCTAAGACTGCAACATAATCACAGCCACACTGGACTTGGAGATGTCCAAGAACCTACATTTTTTGTAAGTTTTTTGTGCACCTGGGCCGAAACAATATGCATCCTGAAAACAACACACATACAAATGAATACCATGCTATAGTCAGGTCCTCTGCATAAAGAGATCGGTATCTCGGTACCTCCCAGCTCTGGAGAGGCGCACACACACCTCCAGAACGCACATATAGGCTAGCCATTGGAAGACCTATGAAAGTTGTGAGTTTTTCAGGCTTTAGGTCAAATGGAAGATATCTTTGTGATGCTGTCAAAGAGAAGCCCCCAGATTGTATGAAGTGATGAGTAGGGAGAGGGATAAAGATGGGGATAAGGTGGGAAAAAAACATGAGTGGTGACCAATTTACTAATGTAATTTAAGAGCATATCAGGATTATGTGAACCAGTAGCATTTAAACATTCTTGGAGATCTTGGAGCAGTTTTAATTTGGAATGAATTGAGCCTGAAAAGCAAAAAAAAAAAAAAAACAATAATATTAAAAATGGCAGATACTGGACTTATCATAAGGTAATAAACAGCAAGAGTCTAAAGAGAAATAAAGAAATACATTTAGAAGGCCTTTAGAAATATATAGCTTTTTCTTAGATAAGCAAAGAAGAATTTTAATGCATCACTTAGATACATAACTTGGGCATCACTTAGGTACTCACACTATATGTTACTTTTTTATGAAAGAACAACATCTTATTCAATGGAAAACTCAGTTTACCACATAATAATCTACTGGAAGTATTATAATGTCCTTGCTGCAAAGGTGGCAACTTCCTGCAAGTAAATGAAATAATTAAGTTTAAGCCATATTGCATGCGATATATATTTACATTAAACCCTAAATGCTGACCTTTGATATAGATTTTGAGGTCTTATTTTACCATCAGCACTTTCCCACAAACAGTAAGTGTAGTATACCTTTGGTGGAACTGGTACAGCTTAAAGTACATTAAAAAATGACCTTGTGAAGTTTCTCCCTGAAGGTGCAGTCAGAGATCAAGAGGAAATGGCGCAGCTGGACGGTGAACCGGTACTTTGCTGTGGACCTGAAGCAGCAGAGGCACCCTTCGTTAGCCAGCAGTGGGGTGAACGGCGGGACTCAGCTGTCAATCCTCAGCAAGAGCAGCTCGCAGATACGCATGTCCAGCCCGCTGGCGGAGAACGCCAACATCAGCCTGCCGACCTGAGCGTCTGATTGTCCAGAGTCGACTTCAAGGTGCCGTTCCACTTACATTAGACCAACCAGAGCAGACCAAAGTGACCCCTTGCAATTCTTATATTTTCTACTTTATAAAAAGGAAAAGCATTTTACTAGAGATGTACAGTTTTATTTGGGTATACAATAAAATTGAAATATTTATTTAGCAGAGACTGGAGGTGGTAATGTTTTATAATTATCGGAACACCTTATCATTTTAGGTAAATCAAATTCGATTTAAATTCTCTATAAGCAAAATATTCTAAGAATTGTAAACAAATGAAGACTGTGCCATAGGAAAGACACAAATTTTATGAAATGTATTAGAAAGGTGATACTTTTAATGTTAAATGTTTGGGGGTCATGTTTGATCTGTTTGTGTAAACTAAATGTGCTTCAAAGTGCCATACAGTTCACCTGACTGGATATCACTACAGTCCAAAGTAAAAAAAAAAACAACCAAAAGCTCGCCTTGCTTGTACAAAACGCTCAACATTTATATTTAAATGTTTCATCTTGAATTTAAACATGTTTCTACAATCAGCCGTAAGTACAGAGTATGTCAAAATACAGACACACTCACATATATAAATATGTATATGTGTGTGTATTTAAAAAACACTCATGGGTTGTGTAAATAGTTACTTTTACTGTCTAGATTAGATCTCTTTAGCATAACAGTGAATTGTATAGACCTTTTCAAACAAAAGGAACTGGAGCCCAAATCTGTAGACTCTATCATGTAAGCAGTGGACCCAGTGGATCATGGTCTCTCTAGTCTGGTGTTTTCCTGCATAAGAAATAAAAAAGGTAAACATGTAATTTAAAAGCTAGGTAAATAACTGTAGAGCAGTAATTGCCAACTTTTTTTTCCTATAAAATGCAGCATCATGTTCAGGCTTAAAACCTTACAGTACCTAAAGTTAAAAGATAAAACTTGTTGCTTTGTTTTGCCCCCCCGGGGGTGTGGTCAGTTTGGACACTTTGTACTTTTGAAGTTTTGGTCGTTACTTACCCAACTTTTTAAGGTACAAAATGGTGCCGTCAGGACATTGTGTACTGGACATGCGACAGAGGGATGTTTTCTGCTTTCACTAAGGAAATGTGGATATATGACTCAATAACTAATATGTACCAACATGATGTTGATTAGAGTTATTTTGGTTTGATCAGTGTCCACTGATGCACAAGTGTTAAAGTACATGGGTATGACATTTGAAATGGTACTGCATAGGCATAAATAAGCAAAGGGGGCGAAATGGGCTGCTCAACAGTAGCTGGTTTTCATCATCACCAATTTAAACATACCATTTGTCGTATGTGAACATGAACAGTCTGTGCCAGTGTTTCCCTAAAGTTCTTCATCTTGCCATGATTTCATGCGAGCTGTATTTTATCATAGTCACTCTGTGCACATCTATTCAGCTTAAGCCGCCTGATGTGCCATCTTTAAACAGCTCATTTTGCAATTTGATTAGACACCTCGTATTCCAAAGTGCCTACTCATACAAATAGCTATCACTTTAAATATCAGTAAACACATGATTTAATGGAGTCACTTTCTGCAAAGAATATATAGAGCGGTCTGTTTTATTATGGGTAGCACGCTTTTTGACAATGTATCTCTTTTGTAATTAAATAATTTGCAATTTATTGTAAGAGTTTAGCCTTTTTTCTTATCAAATGTGTTGAAATGACCTTTAATGAGCTTAAGTGATGTGTTTTATTGCACCTAGTATAAACTCTAAATTGGCACTTCATTACTGAACACATGGCTTTAAAGTAGAAACATTAATGTTGTCAGTGATCAAAAAAGGCTTTAATTTAACTGCTACTGACAATCTCATTTGAGTGTTGCTCTGTCATTTTTTTGTGATCAAACCAACTAAAAAATAATTACTCTGCACATGTTCAATTAAAATGTGAAAGGATGTACATAGGAGGAGTTTTCCATCATTATTTTTTTTCTTCTACAAGTGGATTGTAAGATTGTTTCTTTCAATAATTTATGCTACTGTGGAACAGATATGGATGTATATTTATTTTTCAATTATCATGTGCAATGTAACATATCGACTTGTATAGTATACAAAGCTTTTTGTCTGTAACGTAGATATCTGATTTTATTACACTAACTGATGAGGACTTGGTCAAAGTGCCATAAAGATAGTGATAGTGAGATTTGTGGCACAACATTTTATTCCTTCTGACTACATCGAGAAAAACACTTTTCACCTAAAGTATAAAAATGATGAAGGTAGAATTGCATCTGCTTTTGAATGATGGTATTAAGTTTCTGTATGGAAATCTAAATATGTATATAAACAGAAAAAATTTGACCTCTGCAACAGTTTGTATGATGGTGTGTTTAAAAACCAGTCTGCTGCTTATGTGTTTCTGTCACCAGCATTCTGAGTCTGAACCTCAGAAAGAAACGACCATGTTTTAATGCTGTTAATGTCTGTGAAAAAAAAGAAGAGCTGAAAACTCCTCACGACCATATCTGTGCTGTGTATTTGTCTAACACTAGATGGAAGCAAAACTTTGTGATAGAAGAGAGAGAGAGCAGAAGAGGATGCCTTTTAGTGATTTATATAGTAGGCTTTTTGTTTTCAATTTGAAGGACAAATGTGAGAAGAAAGAAAGAGGAAATCATCTGACAATTACTATATTTGTATCATTAAAATAATTCCTTATTTTCAATTTTACATGAATTACCAGACAAGCCATGTGAACTGTATCTGAGCTTAATTAAACATCGACGTTGATTGTACTCTTTAGAACTACATTAAGAATTAGCACTGCAAAGGCTAATCCTTACTTTGACTAAAATCATCCATATTCATTTCAATTGCCTCAAAATATGATCAACTTAAGCCACAGGTACAGGACATCTCTGTCTCTAAATCAGGACTTGCAGTTAAGATTAAGAGTTATTTTGTGTTCTTTATGGGCTGCTTTTCCGTCTTAGTTTGAGACTTGTTTTGTTATAACAAAAATATATATATATTAATGTTGCTGATTTTTTTAAATGTGTGGAATTTGACAAAAAGCAAGAATGAAATCTAACAAGTTTATATCATGATTATACTAAACTGTGCATGATATCGAACAACATTTAGGGGACATTTTGCCTTTGACATACTTTAATGACATTCCATTAGAAGTAGTTGGCAATTACTTCAAAAAGTTTTACCAATGTATTAATTATCTGCACTGAGTTAAATGAGCTTACTAATTCTTTTTTAATTTCAGATGTAAAATATGTAGACATCAATAGTTAACTCAGTGTTGATTTGTCCAAAAAGAAACACATGGGGAACACATTTATTTCCACACTAAACTTTAAAAGCCTCTAGAAAGGCACCTTTTTCCATCTCCATGTGTTTTGTGAAAGAGCCGATACAGTGAGGGGAGTTGAGGTCAGCCTGACTGCGTTACACCCCTGACTCACAAAGTGAGTGAGTCCAACATCAGCTGACCTGTGTAAGGGCAAGGGGGTCGAGGAAGTAAGATTTAAAAATATAAAGAAGACTCAAAAATCTGTAGTCTGTTATAACTAGTAAAACTGGTATGGCTAACAACTTTAGCTACATACTAGCTAGTAAGGCTATACTAGCTAGAATAGTAAGTAGCATAGCAATTGCTACACTAAGCTAGAATAGAAATGCTAGTATATCTATAGCTAGTACTGTAGCGGTACTGTAGTCTCGATAGTATAGCCATACTTGCTGGAGTATAGGTGCAGCTTTTAGCTATACTGGCTATACAAACTTAGTCTGGCCTACTATAGCTATAGCTATACTAAAATATAATTAGCATAGCTATATTAGTCGTTAGGTTGTAGATATGTGATTAAATTTAAAGCAACTTGGGTACACCATACAGCTTTTACAAAATTTCCACTTATGATGTCATTAATGTTATAATTCAGAGTGGATCATACTCACAGTGTTTAGACAATTTAACACAAATGCTACCCATCCTGACTCAAACAAAACTTGAGTCTTGTGTGCCATAAACATCTAATTCAGCATTATTCAGAGGCATGAGTGTTAAAGCTGAAATCAACATATCAGCCAATTGTCTTCTTTAAAAAGCTAATGGATTTTTTTTTAATGTGGCTGGTAGCTTAAAAACACTGATTTCACATTTCTGTCATTGCAATTTCAGCAACAGAACACAATCTGATTCTCACAAAATATAGATAAATGACTGTAATTGCAAAAATCTCAAAACTCTTCGTTTGAACTGTATTCTGTGATGCATCTCTGTGTTAACATGCAGTTTCTTCAACTGTTGTGGCTTGCTGATCAAGTTTGGTCAAGTCAAGTGTGTGTGTGAGTTTTACTGATTGTCAATGAATTTTTGAATGTGGAGTTATTGCTTCTCAGCTGCTCTTAGATGTTCTCTGCTATCAATTTGCTCTGGTGTACAAATGATGTCTTTTGTCTATCATAAATAGTGTATATTTTTGCCATACAGGTGGATTTCTTGACTAAAATCTACAATGTTTGTGGCAGTGTTTTTGTAAAGTTGTTTATGGTCCAGTTTTAAGAGTGTATGTGAATGACTGAAAATTGGCGAGAATGCACTCTGTATGCATGTATATGTTTTGACAAGCATTCAAAAGAATATAAACACAGATGTTAAAAAAACAATGTATATATTTTCATCTAACTTCTGTTCAACTTGTAAAATTGAGTCATGTATAAGTGTTCTGATGTCAAACATCCACGTCTACTCGTGTTAACTAACTGCAAAATAAATCTATGGTATGTTGTTGTACTTTCCAAAGACTGACATTTTTTCAGACTCATACGAAAGGATATTTGTCCACATGTACAGTTATTTCAGAAACCCTTTTATAAATAAATACATAATCTAATGCACAATAATAAACCTCAAATTCCATCCTTTAAGCTTTCAGTATAGTGACAAAATACTGCACTGAGATTGTAGTCAGATAAGTGGCAACTAAGGGTATAGCAGTACATTCAGGTTATGATACATGGTGTGGGGTTTACAAGACTGATATGAGAAAGGATTTCTCATAATATTTTTGACAAACCTACAAATAAATTTTTTTTGTTTTGATTTACAAATCAACAACTTTTTTAATAGAATCTGTAAGACGTGTAGAATAATTCAGTCCAATGGCTATGCTTTTAAACAGGACCCCATCTAAGCTGTTATTGTTGGTACAATAAGAAATAGTAATTTCTTGTTTTTTCACGATCAAGGTAAAACAAAAGGTTCTGACTTTTTCCCGATCAAAACATACAAGATACATAAATGTTTATGTGTTGAACTAACCTCCAGTCTCTTGAGGGTGTAACTTAAAGAAGCCTTAATTTTGGTAATTTTCCTCTATAAGTGATGGGTTTACAGGTGACATCAAAGAAAGAACAAAAGCTGTAAGAAGTCATTTAAAATAAAAGGAAGTTTTATTTTCTACAGAGACATGTCAGTTTTTGGTCTGCAGACAGCTGCACTTTAAAGGGTGCAGATCATTGTGTCCCTTCATAATTTTTTAATGTCACAGGGAATAAACCTATGTAGAGACAACTGCTTTCTCACACACACTGCATTATGTTGGCAGCATTGGGTTAAAATTTAACATTATTTTAACTCTGTTAATTATAGTGGTTAAAGAGAAACTGAAATTGCCTAAAATTGGTATTGACAGATCAAAGCTTTATAAAAATTAGAAATTGGCCAAAAATCTCTAATTTGTGCATCTCTAAGTAAAAGATTTATCACAGACCTTGGTTTAATCTGTTAAATATAAAACTTTCCAGTCTATATTTGACCATTCAAAGTATGTTGTAATTTTAACTAGAAACACTCAAATGCAGTCTAAATTCCCTAACAAAAACAATGAAATAGCCTCTTAGCTACAAATGAAACATCTGTCAATCTGTCAACCTTTATTTGTTTCTACTGTGTACTCAAATCCTGTCCCACAGCCGAGTCAGAATCTTCAATGCTAATTTAATAAGAGGATGTCCTGCTGACAGTGAGGGAATTTAAATTACTTAATGGGAAAAATGCTCAAGGTAAAAAAGCCTTTTGGTGCCTAATAATCAAAACATTGAAATCTTTCTGCCAAAGTTTTCATGGATTTTTCTTCTCAAGAACAGTGGATTGGTAGATTACACTGATATCCATTTATTGTGGATATTCTCTCACATTAAGCATTTTGTTCTTCATGATCACAATTTGGTAGAAAAATGTTGATGTCACATAAAAAACAATCTGCAATTAATACATTTCTACCAGGTATCAGTTTTCTTAAACACAAATTTTATCCAAAACCAAGTGATTATCGATAGTAAGAGCCCGTTTACACGACACTACCTGGTGAAAAGTTTGTTTACACGTTTTCTCTGAAAATTGTCGTGTAGATGGGAAAAATGTCATCTTTCTTTTAGGGAAGCCCTGGCTCATGCACAGTATGAATGAAATCAGTAGAAATTAATACAAATGCACACTAAATGGCTGCTGACCAGGGTAAAACCCACAGAAGATAATATCAACAATAACAATGGCAGATTGCAGAGAGCTTACTTGTACTGCTTACACTTTTGAATCTAGCGACAGTTCTCCAACAATGTGCGGATTTTCTGCCCTGTATTGTAAGCAGTATGGGTTTGCTCATGTGGTTGAGTTTTAAAGAACATAACACCAACAGTGGCATGGCCGGGAATTACTCGATTTTCACGTCACCGCTGTTTGCCATGTAAATGCCGATTGTAATTAAACATTGTCATGTAGACATGTTAACAAAACTGGAAAAAAAATAATCAATGATCAGTAATCACTAACTTCAGTGAAAGCATTACACCTCATTAACAGAAATATATGCTGACATTCTGATCAACGATCACTGTTTGTGATGTAAGGCGACATTAAAGTAACCAGACTGGGGTGTAGTTCCTTTGATATCTAATGATACAAACATTTTGAATTTCCAATGCAGGATTTCAACCAAAATACAAAGTTTGTAAAAGGTGTGCAAAAGAAAACAAGTTTCTGCATAGTGAACATCACCTCTTGTCATAAGGAGTCATAAGGTCTGGCAGTGGATGGCCAGAAACATTGTAAGCCTATGTTTCAAAGTAACTTGTTGGGATACCTAAACACAATGCTGGACAAATGACAACATTTTCATCCAGACAGATGTACCTTTTCCCTGACAATTACAGCTTCAACAGAGGAAGCATTTCTGCTCTGAGGGCTTCAGCCTTAGATCACTTATTTTTACCTGTTAACAAATTCATTCTGGGCTGCACAGTGGCGCAGTTGGTAGGACTGTTGTAGCACTGCAGCAAGAAGATCCTGGGAAAACCCCCTGGCCGGGGGTCTTTCTGCATGGAGTTTGCATGTTCTCCCTGTGCATGTGTGGGTTCCCTCCGGGTACTCCAGCTTCCTCCCAAAGTCCAAAGACATCCCTGTTAGGTCAGTTTGTCTCTCTAAATTGCCCTTAGGTGTGTGAATGAGTGTGTGCATGGTTGTTTGTGTGTTGCCCTGTGATGGACCAGCGACCTATCCAGTGTGTACCCCTCCCACCCATAGACTGCTGGAAAAAGGCACCAGCTTCCCCGTGACCCACTATGAAAGAAGTGGCATAGATAATGACTGACTGACAAATTCATTCTTGCAGAGCACATTTGTGTAAAAAACATGTGAAAACATCAACATTTACCTCCTTTGGGTATTATCATCCCTCAAGTTCCTTCATCTTTCAAGGATGAAATGAAGAAATTGACTCTGATTACACATACCACTGTATTTATCTGTCATGTCTGCACTGCTAAAGATAAAGTACAGGGGTAAAAAAATCATTCAATTCATTACTGGACTTTTTCTATGCTTCTAAATCACTGAAAGCAGAGGGGTGAGGATGTTCAACCTTTGTAGAAAAAAAATTAAACCTGAAAGATAAAAGTTTGTTCAAAAGAAAAGCATTTGTATCTGAAAAATTCTTTTTGGTGGGGGGGGGGGGGGGGGGGGGGGGGGGGGGGGGGGGGGG
>JAHUTJ010017859.1:0-18921 GCA_036250325.1 Characodon lateralis | reverse complement strand
AAGATTGGTTTGATGAACATGAAAGTGAAGTTGAACATCTCCCATGGCCTGCACAGTCACCAGATCTAAATATTATTGAGCCACTTTGGGGTGTTTTGGAGGAGCGACTCAGGAAACGATTTCCTCCACCAGTATCACGAAGTGACCTGGCCACAAGCCTGCAAGAAGAATGGCTTAAACTCCCTCTGACCACCGTGCAGGACTTGTATATGTCTAGGAGGCCCTACACCATACTAATAAATGATTGTGGTCTAAAACCAGGTGTTTCAGTTTCATTGTCCAACCCCTTTAATTACCAACCCATAGAAATCGGAAAAATATATTCTTCTAAAAAGCTATTTTACTCACAGCTAAACCAGGCTTGGAGCGGAGATTTCTGTCATTATTTTCGTAATAGATCTGACCCACATACAGAAAAACACTCTCAGGAAACAACTGAGTCAGTAAAAGGTGTTTTATTTACTGCAAGTGAGTCTGGAACGTGAACAGATGAATCATCAACTGTATAGAAAGAGGGGGAGGAGAACTGGTGAAACAAGGAACTATGAAGTTGCAGAATTATCAAAAGGTAACTGTTGTAGTCGGGGAAACGGCTTACTAAATAAGTGCAGTCAGGTCACCAGGGATAGAGGGCTCCAGGCTTGCAAAACGGAGTAATCCAGATGGTTTCACTGGTGCTGTTGAGTGAGCTCTGGTGAGATCAGGAGTTAGTTCAATGTACAGGTACTTGCGTTGGAGGGTGGACAGGGTACGCTTATGCCTTGGTTCAGGAGACGGAGGAAAACGGGAAGCTGCCAGCTTGGTCCTTGGGAACAAAATCCACAAGATGTAGTTAATCTTGATTGTCCAGAAAACCTCTGGAACTGAAGTCAACGTTCAGCGAAATAATCAAAAGATTCAGGTTTTAGCTTGCGAAGGAATGAGATGTCATGATTTAGAAAAACAATCAACGATCGTGAGAACGGTAGTCATACCTGGCGAGAGAGGCAGTCCAGTAACGAAGTCTAAACCAATGTGGGACCATGGTCGATTAGGGATGCTGAGGGGTTGAAGAAGACCTGCAGGTGGCTGGTTACTGGACTTGTTTCGGGCACAGGTGGCGCAGGCCTGAACAAAATCTCTAACATCCTTATGTATGGATGGCCACCAGAACCTTCTCTGAAGCAAAGCAATACTTATACTCACAACAGGATGAGCTGAAAAATTAGCGTGTGAAGCCAATCAATGGTAAATGGACTGAACTTATATAGCACATTTCCAGTCATACACACCGCTCAAAGCGCTTCACACTAGAGCCACATACACCACATTCTTACACCAATACGCAACTTGAGGTTAAGTGCCTTGCCCAGGGGCACATCGACATACGGCAGGGGGAAGCTGGAAACAAACCCACAACCTTCTGATTGCAAGACTTCCTACTCTTCCTACTGGGCCACAGTCGCAGTAATAAGCTTAGTGCGTACTTGAGATGGGACATAGATGCGGTTTGGCGGTCCTGTGCCAGGATCAGGTTCCTGCTGTTGAGCCTTGTTAATAATGTCCTCTATCTCCCACCTGAGTGCCCCTACTGTCCAACTGGGTGGCAGGATGGGAGCTGGTTCCTTCACAGAATCATCAGCGGCAAACTGTCTGGAGAGGGAATCAGGCTTAGTGTTCTTGGGTCCTGGTCTGAAAGAAATACACAAGTCAAAACGAGAGAAGAATAAAGACCACCGAGACTGACGTGGATTTAGTCTTTTGGCTGATTGTAGATAGGCCAAGTTCTTATGATCAGTCCAGACTTGAACAGGATGCTTGGCCACCTCAAGCCAGTGGCGCCATTCCCCAAGGGCAAGTTTTATGGCCAGTAATTCTCTGTCGCCCACATTGTAGTTTTTCTAGGTGTTGCTTAACCTGCGGAAAAAAAAGCACAAGGATGAAGTCTCCCATCCTCAGAGTTCTGAGACAAAACAGCCCCAACACCGGTGTCTGAAGCATCGAATTCTATGATGAACTGTTTTAAAGAGTCGGGATGAACAAAGATGGGGGCTTGTGAGAATTCCTCCTTTAAAGCTTGGAAAGCTGTTTCAGCTTCAGGTGACCAGGAAAATGAGAGTTTGGAAGATGTTAATGCGGTAAGGGGTGCAGCTGTCAAACTGTAGTCTTTGATGAATCGTCTGTAGAAATTTGCAAATCCGAGAAAGCGCTGTAGTGCTTTGCGAGAGTCTGGCACAGGCCATTCCAGAACAGCCTTTATTTTTTCTGGGTCAGAACGTACCAGTCCATCAAGGATGTAGCCCAAAAATGTGACAGAAGGCTGGTCAAATTCACACTTTTCGGCTTTCAAAAACAGGCGGTTGTCCAAGAGACGCTGAAGTACCTGGCGTACATGTTTGCGATGCTCCTCAATGTCCTAATAAATCAGAATATCATCCAAATGCACGAAAACAAAAATGTTAAAAAAATCTCTGAGAACGTTATTGACTAAATGCATGACCAGGTACTTGAAATGGCCTAACGGTGTCTTGAAGGCCGTCTTCCCCTCGTCCCCCTGGCGGATCCTGACAAGATGATAAGCATTTCTGAGATCTAACTTAGAAAATATAGTTGCACCATGAACCGGTTCAAAAGCTGAGGTAATGAGAGGAAGTGGGTATTTATTTTTAACTGTGATTTGGTTTAAGCCCTTATAGTCAATGCATGGACACAATGAGCCATCCTTCTTAAAGACGCAGATTAACCAAACACTGTTTGGTTAATCTGCGTCTTTCTCTCTCTTCAAAAGTTAAACGGGTGCGTCCCACCAGCATGGACTCAGGTGCACACAAAACACAAACACACACTCTAACCCAGACCCTGACAATTTCAGGGTTTCTTTAATATGATTCCAGAAGACAAAATCTGTGGACTCAGGATTACATTTATTACAGCATGAAGATAGAAAAACTGAAAATATTGCTGGCTTAAAAAAGGCAATTTATCTGAAATGTGGCAGTTGGCTATGAACATTCAATCCTTACATAGCTTGCGAGAAGGAATTTTCTTGTTTAACTAAAGTCATAAAAAGCTACCTTTTTTAAATAAAAAAAAAGAACATTTATGCAGTTTCCTGAGGTGGTTTCCTAAGCTTCCTGAAGGTCTTTGAAAGTTTTTCTTAAAACATTACATTCCCCACAAATTTTCAGCATTGTCTTTGTAACAAACTGCACAAGAGGTCGATAAAATAGGAATTAATAACTGTGAGGCCTAAAACAAAATCTCTATACCAGATTATATAAAAGTAACCACCTTATATATAAAAAAAAATGGAATAAAAATAATGCTAGGCCTGAAACAGTTTCTAAGAAATATAACTCCCCTCAATTGATCAAATATATGCCAGGTTTTCAAATATTAGCTCTTACCTAGCTTTGGGAATAATCTTGTTGATGCTAAAACAATATTGTATGTGTTTTAAACACAGTTTAAAGTTAAACTAAGTGTAGGTTTGAAGTAAGCTATTATTATGATCCCTGAATATGAATGTGTTTGCCTTAAGCTCAACATGCTGTTTTTATCTATGTTTGAGACTTTGATTTTGAAGCAAAACAGGAAGTAGTTCTTAAGGTGCCCCATTCTGGTGATTGAGCTGACTAATAAAATGTCGTAGGGGTGACCAAGAACAGCAAATAGAGCAATGTAGAGGCCTCTAGCACTTTCAATTTGTTTGAGGAGCAGCATTTCTGGTACTCTGTAGAAAAAAGAAACGTGGACAGAGTGACAAGAGACAAACGATTTGTAAGCACTGTGAGAACAAAAGACATTTCAGTGGCGTGACGTGTGTAATAGCAGTAGAGCGCGGGACCCGTCTACCGAGGACGTAGATGTCCCAGGTTCGAGTCCCCATCCTGGAGACCTCCTCCCTCCACACCCACTTCCTGTCTGCCTACTTGGGAAAAACAATTAAGGCTACTAGTGCTGTTAAATATATATGTTAAATTATATATATGGGCTGTATTTGATTACCTTTGGTGGAAAATCTAAAATGCTTAAGGGCATGACATATTACTGTATCCAGGTATACCAACACTTTGGACTTTGAGGACAAGCAGCATCGTATTAGTAATACTTTAGCTCAGCTGAACAACCTTGTTTCACAAACAGTTTTCACTACAGCCTTTTATAAGACGATAATGGATTGGTTTTTACATGGTCCACTCAAAGAAGGAGAAGAAGAAATTATCCACACTGGCAAAACAGAAGATCTCTCCTTTCTGTAATTATTTAAGACAAACTTTGTTTTTTTTTCTTCTGTCTGCTGTGTGATTGGTGCCACCCTCTGACTGAGGTTATTTCCAAGCTGGAATGGACAGCAAATGTGGTCACAAAAATCTGGGCTGCATGTGGACATCCACAGAGACCCCTAGCATACCCTGGTGGCTGGGTACAAACGACAAAAATTACAATTACTGGCTTTGCAGACTGTTGTGCAGACTGTAAGCTACGAAACAGGCATTAGACATTTCAAAACTGAACTGGACAATAACACACCAAACATAAATTATTTTACAAACAATTTATGATGTATGAAACCTTTAGTTAATTTCTAAAAACACAAGACAGAATTTCACAGGTTGCTTTGACATTAGGACAACCTTAGATTCTTAGATTTGAGAAGCATAAAAAATGCAACATATGAGGTGATTAAACCAGGACTTGATTGTTCTAAACTGACTACAGAATTTTCAACAAACACAATTTTCAATGTGTTGTGGAAAATTATTTTAATGCTCTCACCTTCTTTTTACCTCTCTCACCTATGATCTCTGTGTTTTGTTACACAGAGGAGATGGGCTCTAAATTCATTATCAGGAGAGTTATATGGTTAATACTCCCTGAAGTGTTATATCTCAAGGGATGGTAGATGGTTGCCGTCATAAATAAGTTTGTTACCTCTGACCCAGGGAGGGTCTGGGGGCCATATTTCAAGACTCTTTTAAGTTGAGATAACATCCACATACTGGTATAAATACTGTTTGTAAATTTTGTTTGGGGCTCTGCTCCTCTGACTAAGCTCAGTGACAGGGTCTTCAAACGCAGTATGCCTTTGAATAAACTTATAAAGACAAAGTCCGGTCTTTCTCTTGTTAATGAGTTGTCTTCTCTCCCACTTTGATTGGAAAATCCACAACAAATACCTAAAAATACTGCTAAAATCTCATCTCGTCTTGTCTTGTTCTCATGAACCCAATATTGTGTATCACCTGGTATGGTGAGATGCCACTATCATTACATCCCCAGTTGTTAGATATTTATAAGAATCGAGTAAAACTGAAAAGCACCGATATTAAAAAAAAACAGTGTTATCGCCACTGGCTGTATTAGAATGCTGTCCTCTACTTCACTCCTACTCACCAACTCAGCTCTATGATTGACTATAAAACTCAGAGCCATAACGAGAGCAGGTTCTTTGGTAATTTGAACAGTTGCACATCTTTTTTATCATCTTGGCATGTCATACAGTGTAGGTTATTTATGTGCAGTGTGCCAGGGATAATTCTGGATGTCATTGGCACAACCTAATCATCCTTTGGCATCTCTAAGACAGTGCAAGAGAGACACACAGAGAAGTAGTGCAACATGCTTAAAGGCTGGTTAGAAAATTAAGGCTTGTGGTTTTGATCATAATGGTTTTCTTTAGAAAAATAAATAACCCTGGTTGAGATTATATTCCTGACGGTACTGTATATTTTCCACTTATAAAATCTGGATAAAGAACAGATGGTCACTGTCCCCTCACACATTTTTCCCTTTAAGTGAACTCCCTAAGCAACAATTCTCAAGAGGAATACCCAACGAGGCTTTTTCCACGATTTGCTGTCTCATTGTGCTTCCATACCTTCCTGACTGTTGGCTGCTTTTGCCCTCAATTTAAACTGGGCAGGAAGAAGGATTTTATTTACAGGACAGGCCCGAAGGGACACCTGTACGGGGCTGGTTAGTTACAAGCCACAAAGAGTCGCGCCTGTCACCTGGGAGCTGCCAAAAAAGGTCATACGTTTGTACTTTCCACCACTGCGCAGTTCAATTAGAGCTGTCGGGGGTTAAGTACCCCGTTTAATGGTATATTAACAGGAGCGATTAAAGATGCAGAAGGCATAATTTCTTTATTTTTTCTGTCATTGTCTTCTCAGCAGGATGTTTAAGCCATTGACCTTCGTGTTGCAAAAGCAGTCCCCGACCTTCAAATTCACTCCCACTGTCTGCCTCACCTCTCTCCCCCTCTTTCTGTTTTACTTCTTATCTTTTCTCACACAGATACACACACACCAACGCACAATCCACAGTCAGCTCCAACTTCAAAAGGCTGCTGTATTGCGGCAGTTATTGGTTCCTGTGTTTTGGCTTCTGTGCCCTAAGAGATTTAAAAGCTAAAGAACCAGTTGTGTTTTTATCAAAGCTTCTTTAGTTTGTCAGTCAGTCAGCGAGGTCTACAGTCAGTACCAGGGAGAGAATTCAGATAAAAGAGAGATGTGCACCCCTAACTTTGTGCTGAGTATGAACTACAAAAACAAAACAAAGCCCCACTATTAAAGTATATCTTATAACTTTTATTTTCTTTTATTTAAGCAGACAATCTATCTTGTGACCTACTAAGCAATGACATGATTCAGCTACATCCAACTTGGGTTTCCTTTTCCCCTCTGCTCTGGAATTGATAGCCCAGTTTTAGACCAAGCATCAAATGAATTTTTACATTTTTAAACAATGCATATATGTCTGCTAAAATAAAACTTATGTACCACAGAATGCTGTATGTTCTATTGAAACGCTTCCTTTGACCATACAAAGACTCTCCCAGTGTGTCATTTTCCTATCTACGACATCCATTAGCATCTACGACATCCGTTAGCATAAACAACTTCATCACATCCATCCAGCCATCACAGAAAAAGGGTTATTCACCAAAGTGACATTCTAAAGTGTTTAAACATTAAAGGGCATACATCATCCTTTTACTATTACTTTTTTTTTTCAGTTGTATACAAGCTTGTAGCTCACCAAGCCAAAAGTGTGCTTTGTTAAATGCAGTTTGCTTGTAATTCACCACACAAAGCTTGTGAAAAAATTTATTGGAGACATAAAAAACTCAAGCAAAGCATTCATATTAAATATTTAATTTTCTGCTTCAGTTCTGACCAGTATTGTTACTCTGATGTACACAGGCATCACCACTCTCATTTCTCTGATCAATGGTGTCACAAGAATAATTTATATTATAGTCATTCTGTAATTGTGCAAGTCTCATTTGTCTCAGCATAATCAGTCTGTGTTTTATCTTTAATCATAAAACATGGACAAAAGCCTTTGCCAAAGACATGTGGCGTCTGCCACACCCCTCAAAATCTGTTCGTTTAACCTGAATAACTTTTACAATGACAAGATGTGACAGTCACACATTCCGCCTCAATCATATGGATCAGACACAAAAAAGAATATGGGTACAGCTAATTATCAGTAAAAGATAGCATGTCCTTACCTGATGAACTTTATGCTCTCTAACAACTCCCATAGGCCCGTTTTCGCTTTATGGGCTGACTGGTGACTTCCTGTTCTACCTCTCTGACTAGTGGCATGAACTGTGTTTCATGCTTATCCTTCAGCTCTAGGTGGTTGATTCCCTTAGACCCAAGACTCCAATTGTTTCATAATCCTGGGTCAAAAAGTGTTTCCCTCAGCCAGACTCATTTCAAAGGGTGAGAGAAATCCATGTTCTTCACCTGTTTACTTCCATGCATCTCAACCATGTATCCTGCACAGATGATCTTTGCAGCAAAAGTGCTCATTATTTCTTTTTTCTATGGTGCCAATATGTCTCCAGGCCCTCACTTATCATATTCCATAAACAAGTCTATAGTTGTAAAGAAAACAACCGGTTATCTGCCTAAAGCCAAAGATAGGTCACAAGTACAGTGTCATTCTCCATATATGGTATTGTCTTCCTGTTTCCGTGGCCATGACTCAAAAGGCTCTAAGTGTTTTAAAGTAACTTAACTGCTTTGAAAAATTTTTTTTTTTCTTTTTATGACCATATGTATACTTCATATACAGGTACATATTGTCAAAAATTCAATATTTCAGGAGGTAAAACTTTCATTATTATTATTATATAGAATCATTACACACAGAGTGAAATATTTCAAGCCTTTATATCTTTAAATGTTGATACTTATGGCTTACAGATAATGAAGTTGAATATTACATAACACCAAATTTAGAAAAAAAATGTATAAATGTTATGTAATAGCTATAGTGTGGCCTACAAAATCATGGAGAAGACTGCTGACTTGATAGATGTGCAGAAGACACTCTATAAGCATGGTGAGCTACAAAAGGCCACAGGTAAAGAAGCTGGTTGGTCAAAGAGTGCTGTATAGATGCATATTCATAGCAAGTTGAGTGGAAGTGAAAAGTGTGGTAGGAAAGTTACACCAGCAACAATGATAACCTCAGCCTTCGGAGGATTGTCAACAAAATCCATTTTGGGTATGGGGGAGCTTCGCAAGAAGTGGACTGAGGCTGGAGTCAGCGCTTCAAGAGCCTCTATGCACAGACAAATCATACACATGGGCTAGAAATGTCGCATTGCTCATGTCAAGCCAATCATGAACCAAGACTAAGGAGAAAAAGAATTGAACTGTTGCACAGAGGTCCAAAGTCCCATTTCCAGATGAAAGTAAACTTTGCATTTTATTTGAAAATCAAGGTACCAGATTTTGGAGAAAGAGTGGAGAGGAACAGAATCCACGTTTTCACATTCAGTGATGGTTGGTGTTGGTCCACTGTGTTTTTTGAAAGCCACAGTCAATGCAGCAATCTACCAGGAAATTTTAGTGCACTTCATGCTTCCTTCTGCTGACAAGCTTTATGGAGATGCAGATTTCACTTTCCAGCAGGACTTGTTGCCTGCCCACCCTGCCAAAAGTAGCAAAAGCTGGTTCAATGACCATGGTGTTACTGTGCTTGATTGGCCAGAAAACTGGACTGACCTGAACCCCACAGAATGTCTATGGAGGGTTGTCAAGAGGAAGATTAGACACCAGAACCAGAAGGTCACTATCAAAGCAACCTGTGCTTCCATTACACCTCAGCAGAACCGCAGGCTGTACGTTCCCTTGCCACGCCCTTGGATACAGTAATTCATGCAAAAGAAGGCCCAACCAAGTACTGAGTGTATCCAAATGTATATACTTTCCAGAAGCCTGAAATTTCTGTTTAAAATATCCTTTTTATTGATCTTATGTAATATTCTAATTTTATTTTATTATCTGTAAGCCAAAATCAAGGCTTAAAATATTTCACTCTACGTGTAATTAATCTGTACAATATATGTGTTTCACTTTCTCTCACATGAATGACAAAAAGTATTTAACTTTTTTACCATTTTCAAGTTTGTTTAGATGTGACTTATTAACTAAATGTAAAATACCATAAGCTTGTAAATATCAAATCTGCCATTGGAAAAAAAAGCAACGCAAAACAAAAAGCCTCTAACACATCTTTCATACACCGATGACGGATCACAGCTGCATCTAATTTGAAACCCCAGACATCTTGTACGCAAAAAAGATCAAGATATTTTTTGTAGATTACTCACCTTATCAGCCATTATCATAGATGAGCCTCCATGAACTCCCAAAACCGGAAGCTGTGTCTGTACAGAAAGGAAGTCTAGGATCTGGGCAATGGCCTCCTGATCGGTGCCATCAGCAAACACAAGGCCATGGAGACGGGTGCGAGACACAAGTTCACACACCTGAGACACAATGAACAAACTCAAGCATTAAACAAAGGACCACACATAGAGTTCACCCAGATGCCAGGGCTGCAAAATATATCTTAAATACATTGTCTTTGCAATATCAGCAAAAGGCTATTTGGTATGCAATAATTGTCAGTGAATAAATACCGAGTGCCATGACTTTAGACTTTGCATTATAATTTAATATTTGGCTGTTGGATGGAGTCTTACTGCATCAGGTGTTCAGACCCAACACAGATTACAGTGCCCAAAATACTAAACAACACAAACAGCATTCAAAGTACACACGAGAAAGAAAGGAGTGACCAAAATCTGCATTTATCAAAACTATCACCATATTTACTGATATCACTATTGCATGATTTTCTAATATTGTGCAGCCCTAACAGTTGTGGGCATATTTGTTGATATGCTTACAGCTTATTAATACAGTGCCTCATTTCTCTTGAACAGTGGTTCAATTAAAAGTGTTTGTTGGATGACTAACATGCATATCTTTAGTTTATGACAGTTAAAACAAAATAGTGAAAATTTATTACTTTTCCTTTAATTTACAAAGATATGCTAAAATAATTGGGACAGATTTGTTTGTGCCTCAAAAGAGATTATTGATCCTGCGCATTGTACCTATGTTTGAAATTAAGTGTTTAAGAGAAAGGAAAGGCTACAGTTGTCTGAGATAAGTCTAAATGTTTAAGGTAAAGGCAACAGTTACTAATATTGCATAAATAATTATTAGGTTCATTGAACCGCAGCAAACTGCGCAGAACATGGACACAAGAGAAATGCAACCGATCAGAGTGCAAAAAGGTATAGCATCCGGAACTGTTTAAGCTGAATTCCCAGGTCATTGCATTTTCTTATCTCACCTTCCATCACATTTTAAACCAAATAGGGCTTCATAGACCCGAGAAAGAAAATCTATGTTCACTAACCCCAATAATTTTGGGAGAATTTCCCTTAGACTAATAAGACAAAGCTAGAGTATTTCACATGGAATTTGGCTTTGAATCTGTGCAGTACTAAAAGAAAACTACCAAGGCATCCCGCCACAAAACATACTTCCAAGTCACTCTTCCAAGACCGAGGCTGAAAGATCAGTCTCGGTCAAAGGTAATGAGCATTTTAGCAGGATAAGAATCTGAAACATACTGCTTAAAGCACTCAAGAATTTTTGAAAGAAAGAACACATATTGGACTGTTGTTATATGGTGCTCCACAGGCCCAGGTTAAAATCATATTGAAATGTTTGGAAATAAAGGTGAGAAGACTCCACCCTTTAAATCTAAGACAAGTTGGTCAGTTTACTCAGAAAAAGTGAGCCAAACGGCCAGTTGCTAAATGAGATTGCTTGTTGGCAGTGACTGCTGCAAAAAGTGCTGGAACAAACAAGGTTCCCTTAATTTCTTTCTATGCAATTTTCATTTGTTTAATAATATAAAATATTCAACTAAATAAGGGATCCAAAGCAATGTCTGATCTGTGATAAATACAGAACAAACAATAGGGGATGCCATTAAACTTTTGTTTTAGGTAAATTGCTGCTGATTGGTGTCAACAAATGTGTCATCATATGTACAATTCAATGAAATACCATAGAATACAAACTTTTCTCACCTGTGTGATTATAGACTTTGGGTCTGTCTGGTTGATCTTCAGGATGACTACAGAGACATCAAGTGGATCATCTGGGCGCCGAGGAGGCCGAAGGTTCTGGTCGCCTACCGGCCGTGTCTGGCCCATTATCACACCCACGCTGAGTGCTGGAGGCTTTTGGGATGCCACAGGCATCATGACTGAGGAGAGTAGGACCAAGGTCCAGCCCGCTACACCCATCATACCCTACAGTACACAAAAAGCCAAAAGGGAAGAACTGAATTAAATACCTGCATCCTGTAAAAGCCTCTGACCTGATGTGACTTGCCCACTTTATCATATCTGATATACTCTGGAAATAGGAAACAGAAAATAAGAAATAGTATTTCCTTATCTTTGACCATTTTAATAACCTTTGAGCTGACAATAATTGGTTACATAACACCTGAGAGGAAATTTCATTATAGTAGGTGTCTATCAAAGAATGAGGTACAGCCCATATTAAAGAACCAGTTGAATTATTATTTTAATCATTGCTAAGTGCCAGCACAACAGAGAGCAGTTGCATAAATTTTTTTTCGACACTCCAGAGTGTTGCCTCTCAGAAAATAAGGTAATTGGTCTGGTGAGGCTTGTTCGGATGCAGAGTTAGAGAAAGCTGGAAAGGAGTTGTTTGTGATGTATTGTGGAAGACATTTTCAGAGTTTGTCCCCAAGTCTTCTTCCAGGTGTCAATCAGTGTTTCCACATTCATTAGTTCCAGCCTGAATAAGGTCAAGTTAACCAACTTTTGCTTTAAAGTACAGCTGGAGAAATATGCATTCGATTTTGTATGTTTGCTCACTTGCAAAGAAATTAGCAGCCTGTAATTTTATGGTACTTTCATTTTAATGTAGAGAGAGATACAATATCAACCAATAGTCCAAAAATTACATTACACAAAAGTAAAATATGATTTTCATAAAATTGAGTAAAATGCATATTTTAACACAGAAAGCAAGCAGCATTCCACCCGTTAAATATTTGTTATGTATTTATGTGGCACAGATCAAACAGTCAGTTAGTTACAAATACTCCTGATCTTCTATCATTATGTCAATAAAGCACAACCTTTCTACCAGCTAGGGTAAAAAAAAGAGCTATTGTACAGGACTGCCACGATTTGTCAAGGATGGCATGAACTATAAAAATCTGTAGACATCAAGATTTTTGTTGAATGATTTCTTATATTTTTGATTTTCTTTTAAGTCTTAATACACTTTACAACAGTTTCCCTCTAAATAGCCATGTGTGCAGAGAGTCCCTTCCTTGCAGTCTGCAGAAGTGTGCGTTTATTTCAGTCAGGAGTTCAGCTCTAGTCTTTCTCAAAACAAACATGGCAGGATCTAAGTACTCCAATATAGAAAGGCTGAAAGGGTCTAAAGTTTGGAAGTACTTCGAGTTAGGTGGCAATAAACGGAGGTTTGGACTATTTGTAAGGGTTCCATTGCGAAGCCCAGCCACACTGCAGCAAGAATTAGAATTTCACATGCGGACCAGGGGACTATACTGCTGGGAAAAATACTGCGATTTTTTTTTAAAGCTCCTGAATGCTCTCTGAGGTCCAAAAGCTGTGTGTGTTAATGTGAAGGCTTTGTGCTGAAGCCTGAATGATGTTTACTACAAGAGGTCATAATTACATTTTGTTAAATACTGTGAATATCTAAATTTCTACTAGACAACAACAGTAAATAATAAATATATGCTTAGAGTAATAAATAAAAGTAATTTTAAAAATTAAAGGTGATTAGTCGATTAACTTAAAAATTAGTCAACAGATTAATGGGAAAAAAAACAATTAGAGGCAACCCTACAGCCAAGGGACGTCAGAGGAGAACATCTGCAAGGCTGGAATAGGGTTTAAGATTTACAGTAAGCAGTTAAGTGAGATGACAGCTGCAACCATGATTATTAGGAAATATGATATGACCATCAGTGATCATCGGTGTGGACCTCCATGTAACAGCTAACTTGTGGGGTGAGGATAATCATGAGAAATATAGTATGAAAAACCAGCCCATCAAGAACACCATAGGTAACATAGACCGAAATCTTGACCCTCCCTCGGATAGAAAAACATGCAGAGAACTAACTTTACGGCTCCCAGTGAACATCTAAGTGAGTCCTAGGAGAAATGACTGTGATGAAATAAGACCAAAATGAAACAATTTGGCATCAACATGACCTAATGTGTTTGGTCAAAGAGAAGCGGCTCAAAAAACACCATCAGTCAAGCACAGAGGTAGCAACATTATGGTTCGGGACTGATTTTTCTGCTCAGGGTCTTTGGCCCTTGCAGTAGAATATCATTGAACCATCCTCCTTTAGCTAGAATACTGAAGAACTTCAGGATGTTAAAGCAGGAGATAAAACCAAGTCAACAAAAGAAGTGGCACATTGAGATACTGAAGAGGCCTTGCAGTACTATGGAAAGTTTGTAGAGGGAGCTGAGGCTTTGACATGCCAAGCCAAAACTAAAATATTTTGAGTTTATTTACAAAGGAACAATCCAAAATCTACTAAGACTCTGAAGTCTTCTTTTATAGCATAATTGACAGTAGACACATAAAAAACAATTTAGGAGAGTCTTGTGGATTGTGAACATGTCCTCTAAATGTTTGAAACAACTCCCCAGGTTTCCCAGATTGTCTTGAAGTTATCTTAGAGAAAATTGGTGACTCGGATATAGAGATTGAATTTAATTATTAGTGCAAGCCTTAAGTGCAAAACCAAAGATTAACTATATGATAAGCACGAGATGATGCAGGAAATATACCATCCTCTTTCTGCCCTTCACTTTTTAGATATTACTTAAGTCAGCAGCACGAAGACTGACCATTTGGAGATAAGGGTTAAATTTAACTATTCCTTCTAAACCCCTTATCAGGCTTCATGAGATACCCAAAATCTTTCTTCCAGTGTCTGCCTTTATTTGAACATAATCTATGCCTGTGGGCAATATGCACAGTAAAGTGCCAGCGATTAATGGATAAAATAACCCTGATAAAAATGTAATCTGATTTTACCTCATTCGTGGGGGTGTAGAAGGGAAAGATTCCACATTGCTGAAGGCACACAAGTGTCTGCATCAATCAATAACATTTACTTGAATGAAAAAAAAGCGTGTCTTTCAATGGCATCTACTAAACGAAGTACCAGTCTAACCCAGAGGAGATTTAGCTGCAGTTCCCAGTTTCAGCACACTTTCTGTTACCTTTTCCTGTAATGAGAGCAGATCTGAAAAGAGGCAGATGAGTGGAGGAAATGCAGTGTGAAATGCCTGGGGCTGAATGAGAGCTAATGAAACCATGATGTGAATGCTACGTTGCATCTCAGCCAATTTCTTACACCACCACAGTCCAGCAGAGCAGAAAAAGCACCCCAGGAGGAAACATCACATCTTCAAAATTAAGTTACTGTCTCCACATTTCTTCATATTCCTGCTTCCTTCTTTCTATCCATACATCCACACCTAGATGCATTTCGCTTTTATTCAACTCTGTATTTCCAGTTGGATGGGTGTGTGTGTGATCCATGTCATCTTACACCCAGTCTAATCAGGACAATAAGTGAAGACAGTGTGTTTCAGTGTGCACCGTCTGCCCTGGTGCCCACAGACTAGCCTGCAGCTCCAGCAGCCCTTAGCATACACCGCTAGATCACACAGGGATACACTCCTGTCCTAGGGAGTTAGTGTCAGCTTTTACCAACAGGACAAAATTATGCTAAGTTTTTCCTGTAGTTAGCCTCAGCGCTAACACTACCAGGTGCCAGTGTGCCGTGTCATGGTACCTGGAATAAACATTGATGGGTTCATGACCCATCGGTTTAAACCCCAAAACCGATGTAATGACGGGTAAATGTTTTGCTCTTTTACTATACTGTTCTGTTTAGCAAACACTACAAAGGTTTTCATGAAAGAAGACGTTCTGCTTTAGATAAAGTCATGTGCAGGGCTTTTGTTTGGCTTTCTGTTTCCTTGCTCAAATTTTGTTGAAACAAGTAAAGCACTGTTCTTTTTTCCCCTAAAGTTAAATCTAAATCTGTGGAAGTTGAAAATTGTGCCTCTGTCAAAGGAAGACACAACAAACCAAATGCTCAAGTAGGAGCCAGCACTAAGAGGCCCTCAAGCTGCTTTAATGACAATGATCAAAGAGTGTTCCTTTGAGCGTACTATTAACACAACCCAGGGTGATTTCCTTAAATTTAAGCACATCTTTTGCTTCAGCTGTTACCCCTAACTTTTATCAAATGAAGCTCATGTGGGTGTAATTGCTTTAAATCTATCAGCCCACAATTTTATTCCTTCATTCATGGCCAACCGAGCATCTTCACACAGTGTCTAAAGATGACAGCAAAAATTAAGATCTTATATGTTTTTTTTCACAAAATATTGCATGTTAAAGTGATACTCCCAGATCTGTTTTACCCTGTTGCACTATTGTGCATTTGTCTTGCAACTGCAACTCAAAATGTTGTAATCATGACCTCGTAAATAATATTACTCAGACTCATACTATGCTATGCAGACAATCTGTCTGCACTTGTGAAGACTTACTCACCTCAGTATGCTGAATGCTTTGTGATTTATTCAGCTAATTATTATTTGACCACTTGGGGTCATGTGTAAAAAGGATTGGAAATTTAGCACCAGATGGTCAGGTGATCATCAAGTTAAAAATAAACATAAAAAAAAATAACTAAATGGGTTGTGGCATGACTGCAAAAGCAGTATACACCATCCTGACACAGGTAAACTGAGTGAGTTTTATGCCCTTCATCCCCATACTCGTGCACTATAATGGTGGCACATTCACAATGAAACACATATATCATATATGTGACAGGACTTAATGTTTCACAAAATGTGCTTCATTTCTTTATCTTCATTTTCTTGATCCATGAAAGGTGTGTTTTCAAATGCACCAACATGTATGGTGGGATAAGAGAGAGAGAGTAACATCTTTAGGAACATTGTGACCTTGTAATGGGAATATAGCAAGCAAGCACTAGTGAGTTGCTAATTTACATAAATGTCTGTAGCAGTTCACTCAAATATTTAAAATGTTGCATGTAGTTTCAACCATTCCTATTTCTGTATGCTTCTTCTGGGGAACAAAAGTTTCTTGTAATCTTTCAAAGTGGATGTGGTTTTATAAAGGTCTTTCAAAAGTTTATTCTCTAGACTTTAGCTACTGTTTCATTCATTTTCAATATAAAAATACTGAAAGTGAATAAGTGCAAAGCAAAAATAAGATGTGCCAATCTTAAATAATTATCTGCAGCACATGAACAGCACCTGGAAGTCTTTTCTTTAAGAAATAGCTGAAATAACCTGAGATGCACCAACACTCTGCTGATTATCTACTGTCTGACAAGTTTTCAGCTGACAGCTCCAGGAATTCCTTAAGTGTTAGATTATGTCGGAGAAAACGGTGTTATTGTAGATATACAGCGGTTGGACAATGAAACTGAAACACCTGGTTTTAGACCACAATAATTTATTAGTATGGTGTAGGGCCTCCTTTTGCGGCCAATACAGCATCAATTCGTCTTGGGAATGACATATACAAGTCCTGCACAGTGGTCACTATCTGATACTGGTGGAAGAACACGTTTTCTGACTCGCTCCTCCAAAACACCCCAAAGTGGCTCAATAATATTTAGATCTGGTGACTGTGCAGGCCATGGGAGATGTTCAACTTCACTTTCATGTTCATCAAACCAATCTTTCACCAGTCTTGCTGTGTGTTTTGGTGCATTGTCATCCTGATACAACAATTTGCAAATATTTATGCCTAATCTATTTTCCCTTAAATGTTTAACTCTTTAAATCACCATTAAGGCCAACAGTGTTATGTATATATCCAATAGCTATAATGGAATACTGTCCCTCACTTAACTCCTACTCACCAGCTCGGCTGTGTTATAACGGTTGAGGGCGATTAGACATGCCAGCAGCAGCTCCTTCCATGTCCTTTTATGTTGTACCAAGACAGAAAGAATTCGTAATGGGCCAAACATTTAGAGGATATGACCCGAAGTCTGAAATATGTTTAGTGTCATGGCATTTGGTACAATATACTGTAGGTTATTTGTGTACAGGCGAAGTATACTACAAGAAACACTGAACTCATAGATGACTGAAGACTTCTGAACAGTAATCTACTCATTTCTTTTGATGAAACTGCCTACCCCTTTGTGTTGAATTTTCACAATACATTTGATTTTCTTCTGTTTTATTTTATTTCTAAAACTTTCCTCTTTAGACAATAAATTCTAGTCCAGTGACCTTTGCTTTTCAGTTGTTGTCATGCTCTGTTTATTTCTCCTTTTCTAGGTTTTGCTGTGTTTGCAACTGTTTTCTTAACTTTATGTTCAGTTACTGTATGTGTGATTTCTTGTTTTAGTTAGTACGTGCTTATTCCCTTGAGTAATGAACAGAGGCTGAAATCGCTTGTCACCACCTGTTATTTATTCTTATTCAACTCCATCTGGTTGGTTTCCTTGCAGTATATGCACTCACCTGCCACTATATTAAGTACACCTACACCTCTTTTGCCTTCAGAAAAGCCTTAATATTTTGTGACATAGATTCAGCAAGGTGTCAGAGACATTCACCAATGATTTTGGTGCATATGGACACGAAAGCATCACACACTTGCTTCATATTTGTCAGCTGCACATCCATGATGTGAATCACAGAATCCTAAATGTGCTGTTGAGGACTGAGAGTTTGGAGACCATTGGAGTAAAATTAACTCATTTTCATGTTCACGTAACCAGTTTGAGATGATTTGAGCTTTGTGACATGCATTATCCTGCTGGAACCCATCAGAAGATGGGTATACTGTGGTCATAAATAAATAAACAGGAACAGCAGTAATAAGTCCGTATATTGTGAGGTTCAAACAATGCACAGCCGATATTAGGATGCCCAAAATGTGCCAAGAAGATGTCCCAACCATTAACCAAAACACCAGCCTGAACCATTGATACAAACTAGCCGTGATTCATGTTTTATGTTGTGTATGCCAAATTCTGAACTCATTAATTCAATTTTGCATCTGATTCATAAGACTAAGCTACATTTTTCCAGCTTGTTGCTGTCCAGTTTTGGTGAAAACTCTTCAAATCATAGCCTCTGTTTCCTGTAACCTTATTGAGGTTTTACATGTTATGCAGTCAGAGATGCTATTCAGTATTCCTTGGTTGGATGTTACTAATTATTTAAGCTACTGCTGCCCATTTTCACTGTTACGCTGATGATACTCAGCTTTACTTATCCATGAATCCTGATGAGCTCAACAAGTTATATAGACTACAAGCATGTCTTGAAGACATAAGAACTTGGATAACTTAAAATTTTCTGCTTCTAAATTCAGATAAGACAGAAGTTGTCATCTTTGGACTGGAGTCTTTAAAAAAGAAACTGCTTAGTCAATCACTTAACCTGGATGGCATTAAATTGACCTCCGATAATAAAGTAAAAAACCTTGGTGT
>JAHUTJ010017858.1:0-18932 GCA_036250325.1 Characodon lateralis | reverse complement strand
GTTTTTAGATGTAAAAAACATCTAAAAACATACAATTAGAAAGATTCGCTTCCTTGTAATGACAACATCCGGTTAATGACGATATCCGGCTAATGACAACATCCGATTAATGATGATATCCGGTTACCGGAAAGCCCAGCCACCGGAAGTCAAGCCCTGCCACCGGAAGTCCCACCCACCTGTCAAAAATTTCACACCTCGTTTGATTGAAGGATGTACATTTAGTCTCTCTAATCACTCTTGCACGAAATAAACACAAATGTTTCTCATATGTATTATGTGAAAATTTATTGAAACCATATAGTAATAATAAAAGAAAATATATTTGCATTGAGTGTCTATGAAGATCAAACTAGCAGTGTTATGGACAAAATGTGCAATTTGGGTTAACTTGGAAAGAGAAGTCTTCCTGGTGTGCTGATTGCCTCAAATCTCGATCAAAGGGTCATAAAACTCTGAGGTAGGAACTCAGTAGAAAAATTAAATACTGTGGTGAGTCAGGTGAGAAAGGCAAATGCCCTGAATACAGCAAAACATGCAGCAACTGTGGAGAGAAGAACCATGTAAGAAAAGGATGCAAATTAAATCAACAAAGAAAGGAGAAAACTGTGCAGCAGATTGAATGTGACATTAAAGAGCTTAGATCTGAAGAAGACAGCATCTATCAAATACATGGGTCAAGTAAGGGGCAGTATTGTGAACAAATAAAGATAAACACCCACTAGGCAACAAACTGTTAAATTCCAGTTGAACACTAGAGCATCCTGTTTTACGCTTACTTTAGGTGATTACATGAAAATCACATCTGAGCCTCCCAGGGCATAAACAGCAAAACTACGTTTGTATGATGGAGCTGTGATTACCCCAGTAGGATGTACAATGCTTTACTGTAAGGTCATTGACACAATTAAGAAGATCCCCTTTGAGATCATCAGAGATGCACTTAATGTCATTGCTGTCAGCAAATGTATGTGCGGAACTGAAACTTGTTAAATTCAATGAAGCGCTTGTGTGTCAGATGACAAGTGCACCACTGACTGCACTGACTAAGAATGAGCCATTTTCAACATATGCTGATGTTTTTAATGGTCTTGCTAACCGGCCTGGCACTTATCATATCCCCATTGATCACAAAGTGCCACCATTGCAGAACAGCCCTCAGAGATTTCCTGTGGTAGTTCGAAAAGATCTTGAGTGAAAACTAAAAGAGCTCACAGAACATGGGATTCTAAAAAAAGCTGGATGTGCTTTTGTGGTTGTGCAAAAGCCCAACAAGCTTAGAATCTGCCTGGACCCCAACAAGTTTACACAGCAACACTGCAGAACCATTATCCTACACTGGAGGATGCCGTTCCAAAGCTAGCCAAAGAAAAAATCTTCAACATTCTTGATGCATAGCATGGGTTCCTACAGGTGGAACATGATCAAGAATCCAGCTATCTTACAACTTTCTGGACCCCCTTTGGATGTCATTTGACCTGAAGGCAGCACCCGAGGAGTTTCAGAGGCGGCTGGATTCTTGCTTGGAAAGCCTAGAGAAGGTGACTGTCATTGCAGATGACATTTGTTTACGGCTCAGGAGACACTACGGAAGAAACTATTACATCACATGATGAAGCAATAAAAGCACTGCTGGACAGATGCAGAGAAAAAAAAACTTGAAACTGAACAAAATGAAGCTTCAATTTTAAGATGGAAGAAGTCTCATACATGGGTCACAAATTAACAGCAAAATGCCTTAGCCCTTTTCCAGAGAAAGTAAAAGCGGTCACTGAAATGGAAAAACCTAAAGATGTTGCAGGAGTGCAGAGACTGATTGGTGTGGTGACATACCTTGCCAAGTTCCTGCTCAAACTGCTGTTTTTGACTGGCTTTGACAGCATGAGAATGCATTTCAGCAAATTAGGCAAATTATTTAAACAGTTTATTTACAACACTCAGTTCTGTAAGGTTGGACTGGAACCTGGACTGGAGCAACGGGCCAAGACGGGATCTCTCTGAAGGAGAGAACAAAGGCTTGTTAAAACTCTGGGTGAAGGAGGAAGGGAAGTTAGGATGATTCCTATAGGTTGACTTACAGGGTTGAGATCCCAGTAAGGCTGGGGGGCTAATAAGTCCTTTTCCATGGTGACTTGAAGCTGACAGGATGTGCACAGTTTTGTGAGGAGAATTGCTGTGTTCTTTTGCTTGAGTTTCCTTTTCTTCCAGGAGGCTCCACAGAGGTTGGAGAGATAACGTTGGAGGGTGGACAGGCAGGTTGATGGTTAGGTTGAGGCGGCTCCTGAGAAGCTAGGTCTGGAGTTGGAAACAGAGTGGAGGCTGAGGGCTGGGGCGTTTAGGCTGGAGTTTCTAAACTCCTATGAGCATGACACGAGTGAAACAGGAGACCAGAAGGATTCCACGGCTGCCTTCAGTAGTAGGTCGACCTGCAAGGTAGGAGAGAAAAACAAGGATATCACAAAATCTGTTTGGAAACAGGACTGCAGAGTAGCAGAGGTCTAGCTGTTACCACAACAGGTGAGAAAACGAGATGACGCCTCCCTCTGGCTTTCCACTCCATATGAAGCCCAGCTGATTGCTCTCAGATGAGCTACACCTGTGCTAAAGCACCTGCCAGTCACACCCTGCACAGAAAAAACACAGCACACAAACACAGCCTGCATGCAGCCTGCACACAGTCTGCACACAAACCACCGTGGACATGACAGCTGCAAGTTCCAGTTCTGAAGGACCTACACGCATAGTAAACACAGATGGGACACCATTGTTTTCCAGCACAGCTGCTGGTGTTACTGCCATGCTTAACAGGCCCCAAAGTACTGATGTAGGAACAACTTGCAGTGGACAAGCTGTCAAAACTCCTAAAAGATTTCTAGAATAAGCTAGTAGAATAATGTTGGTGCTGAGGACTGACGATGTGGGTGAAGTGCTTGTGCCTCAGTTAGGTGCATAGACAGCCATAACACAGTTACTGATAAGTGACTGATAAAATGAACATAAGGTGTGTGTTTTGGAAAAAAAAAATAATAATAATTATAAAAAAATAAATAAATACTGATGTTTTTTGTAACTATTTGAAGGTTCACTTCATTTATGCACTGCATGTTCAGTGAAACGTGTATCTGGAAAATAAATAAGCCATGTTGAATAAACTATGATGATAGAAATCACCTTATGTTTAGCCCCATATATATTTAAAAATACTTTATTAGTCCCAAAGGGAAATTGAATGTTGATGTAGCTCATATTATGCAGGTTTCTTCGAAGATAGATGTAGATGCTGATGGCTGTGGGCAGGAAGAATCTCCTTTAGTGGTCTGTCTTACAGCAGATCTGAAGACTGTTGTTGTACAACAGTCTCATGAAGAGGCTCAGGGTTCGTCTAAAATGTTCTTCATTTTATGAAAAAGAAGGATTTTTTGCACAATGATTTCCAGAGGAGTCCTGAGAACAGAATCAGCCTTCTTTATCAGCTTGTTGAGCTTTTTTAAGTCCCTGGCTCTGATGCTGCTACACCAGCAGAACATGGCAGAAGAGATCACACTCTCCACAACAGTCTTAAGACAAGCAGCATCTTGCTGCAAACACAGAAGTTCATAAGCTTCCTCAAGAAGTACAGTCTGCTCTGTCCCTTCTTGTAGATGGCTTCACAGTAGCATCTTCACTTTAGTCTGCTGTCCAGGTATTTATACTCCTCCACCCCCTCCACCTCTTCTCCCATGTTGGAAATATTGTTTGATCTATTTCCTTTTCTCTTGAAATCTACAATCATCTCCTTTGTTTTATTCATGCTCAAGATGAGCTGATTGTTTCTACGACATGCCACAAAGTGGTCCACCAGCTAACTACCTGTGCTGCTGACTACCTGGGTAGACACACATCCCTTCAGTCTCACAAACTGTGGTCTATTTGTCAGGTAGTATTTGATCCAGGAGATTGTTGAGTCTTCTGGAGTTTTGGACAACACAAATCAGGTTGAATTGTGTTAAATGCACTGGAGAAATCAAAGAACATGATCCTCACAGTGCTGCTGGCTTTATCCAGATGACAGTGGATTTGTTGAAGCAGGTGTATGATGGCATCTTCAATACCAACTCCATAGTGATAAGGAAATTGGATAGTACTCAGGGGGGCAACAGGGGTCTCTCTAGAATCTTCATAATGTGGGATGTCCTAGAATAGACTGTTTTAAAACATAAACAGATGGTGCTTATAATAAGTACCTTTTTATAATCTGATAATTCAAAGCCATAATAAGCAAGTCATGGACTCCTGCTAAAAAATGTGTTTTTTAAATTCTATTGTATATGTGTATCACATGGTTAGAGCAAGTAAAGAATTAATGGGTTTGAGGAGTTTGATTTATATATATATAAAAAAAAAAAAAAAAAAAAATGCCATAAGTGTTTAAAAGAGTGTAATTTACCCAACTTCATAATTAAAATTTCACAAATGTTCCTTCTGCACCATGAGAGGTTTCTGTCCTTCCTGAGCTCGCCCTAGGACAAAAACACCTCCTGTTTTTTTGTAACATGTCCTATTTGGCAGAATAGCACTCAGAATTGTTATTTGAGTGCCAAGAAGAAGCCCAACAGATTTATTTTCACAAGTGGAGCTTTCTGGCTAACGCTATATTGCTCTGCTTGATATATTTATAAAAAAAAACTTTTTAGAAACTGCTTTGGGATTATTTCAATTGCATTGGACACAGAAACGAAAAGAAGAAAAAAAGCAAGAAAGAGAGAGAGGTGGGGCAAAAATGGAAAAAGGGAGAGAAGGAGAAAAGGAAAGAATAGACAAGAGAAAGAAGGAGGAAGATAATACAAGATAACACCCTAGAAGATTGCTTATATAACTGCAGAAATGTATATATAACAACAGAAATGTTACAGAAAATTGCACAGTAAAGCAAGATATATTTAGTGGTAACTGCGGCTCAATATAGACCATCTGTGTATCTGTTAACATCTGAATCCAAGCACCTGTGGGTGTAAGTGTGAGCATGCTTGTGTATATTAGGTCTTTCGAAAAAAATATGCAATAGCGAGTGTAAGGTGCCACAGACCTGCCCCCCTGAACCCAAGAGAGACATGGAGGAGATCCGAGCCACAGCCATTCAAAAGCCATTCAGCCATTCAGAGCCCGGTAACCCTGGAAGGTCCATCGCTGGGACTACTTCAGCCCCCCCAGAGAAGAGCAAAGGAGAATCCAGGGGAACCACCCAGCAGCCACAGTGCAGAAGCCCCAGGGAGCTAAAGTGACAAGCCCACAGGCCCCGCCAGCAGCCGTCTACGCCAGAGCAGATCCAGTGATGGACCCAGAGACCCGAGACCCCGGGGCAAATCACCTCCCAGCAGAGGCCTGACAGAGACAGGGGGTACAACCCCTGCCAAGCAGCCATCAAGGTGTGAGCAGGCACACACCAAAGCACCCAGCCCTTTACACCGAGAACCACCAATACACCAGCAGGCATAGAAGGGAGTGTGGCGGGGAGGAACTAGGCCCCACATTTGATGGGGTACCGATACCACAGAGGGGCAACCAACCCTGAGACCCAGAAGATGATCCCCTTCATTCCAGGGTGGGGACAAGCAGACTAGACTCGTCCCGGCACCGATCGAGCCAGAACGACCCCGCCCCAGATCCCGACTTCCTGCTCTGACCCCAATCCCCAACGACCCACGTCCTCATCCAGAGAAAGGGTCATGAACAAAAGAGGGATCCACGTGGTCCAAACGAGCTTGCCAACCAGAGCCGTCCCAGGACAAAACAGTCCCAAGCCCCCAATGACTTCAGATCTCATCCCCATGAGCCTCCCACCACCCATGAACCCCAATATGAATTTCCCCACAGGGCCACCCCAAACCAGGACACAGATATCGAACGCATGATCAGACCCGGACCAAAATGCCATGAATCCCCTCCTCACCGGGGCCCTCCCCCATACGAGAGCTCCACCCCCAAAACGCTGATGAAGACACATTCGCACAGTGCGAGCCCCACTGATGCGAGCACCAGATCTAGGTGAAACTGGGCCTCTACACACACAGCCCCCACTCCGAGCACTTCTGCTGCATCCCACCTCCCAAACACACAGCAAGCTGCGATCGCAAGGCAACAGCCCTGTACAATGTCACCCCAGCCACCGCACGCAAGTGCATGCCCACACAAGACCCCAGTGACCCAACGCCAAGACAGGATCGATTTAACCCGAGAGACTAAATGTACATTCTTCAATCAAACGAGGTGTGAAAATCTTGACAGGTGGGCTGGACTTCCGGTGGCGGGACATCCTAGGGACTTCCAGTGGTGTAACCTGATATCGTCAATAACCCCATGTTGTCATCACAGGGCGACAAATCTAGAACCAACCAATTAAAACAGAGGGATGTGTTTAAGGCTGTTATTATTTAATTTTATTATTTTACTGTATTATGTAATTGCATGTTTTAGATGTTTTTACATCAAATAAAAAGAAAAAAAAACATCCATGTACCATTTAAAGGTACCATTTAATGCAGGCACGTCACACAAAATTCTGATAAAAAGAGAGAACCTGACAGAATTGTAAATTAATTTTGTTTTAGCGCAGGGGTTATTTAGATGGATGTTCTTACATCTAAAAAACAAGGAAGACAAAAAGTAGAAACAGAACCTTTCTTCCCCTGCGCAAATGTTTGAGTAATCGAATCTGCACCAGCAACTTGTAGAGATGATCTAAAACAGAGAAACAAATGAAATGAAAAAAAAAAAAAAACAGTTTAAACGTAAGTCAAACATGGAATTATCTAAAATTTTAAGAGTGCTCAGTATGCTGTTTCCAAATTAGAAATGGATTCTACAGCTAAAAGACTTTGTTTGGAATCATGAGAGACTCCATTTGGTAAAATGGATGATAATTTTAGTTACCTTAAGCTTTTCTTTTTTCATCTTAGAGCAATAGTTATTGAGGATTTAGAGAAAACAGTCAACCTGTAACTGCTGCCTCGTCCACCTGATTCAAAGTGTTATTCTCATACCACGTTCGAGGCGGAGGTTGTATCCTGTAGGTGTGGTCTATGTTAAACGTCACAAGAAACTGAAAAATAAAAAGTTAAAAAGTACCCTGACATGTCACTGTTTATTAAATTAAGCCAGACATCCACAGCTGTTTCTTGTGGATTGTCTCCGACAAAGTCTTCACACCAATTGTATTTGTAAAGTAATTAAAGCGACGGCGCTACTGCCCTGCCCAAAGTGTCGAGGATTGTCTCAGACAATCCACATCCACTGTTTATTGAACAGGTGATCAGACCTCAGACTGTTTATTGAATTAAGGCTTCTGCGGTTTTGCGGAGGTGTCTTGGGAGCTGTGTGTATATTCTTTAATGCAAAAAACAAAAACCAGAGAGCAAAGTATACCGGAGTCAAATTCCTTGTTTGTATGTACGAACTTGGCAATAAAGCTGATTCTGATCCTGATTAAGGGAATAGGAGAGAAGATTTGTCAGCTTAACTGTCAAATAACAATTATTTGAAAAAAATGCATTTTTTCCTGCCTTTGTCTGAACGTCTTTCCATCAGTCATTCTCCGCTGATTTAATTTAATATATTTTGCCCATTAGTGCTAACAGTCGTCATTCTCTGTAATGCTGGTAGACTATCTAAAATATGTCTTGCTTACAGATAACCGCTTCTCTCTAAACCTCCCTGGAAAAAAAAAAGGACATTTAAAAATTTCTGTCATTTCCTCTCCTCAAATCACCTGACCGAATCTTTTGAGCTTGTTGTAATAGGGAGCCGGGAGTTTCATTAACATAACTTTTAAATTTGTTTGCCGTGAATTGGGGATGGGGTTGGTTTCTCACTGATCACTTTAGCGGCACCTGCGAAATTCCTTTTAATCCGATTAAATTTGAAGTGAAAACAGGATTAAGCCACAGTTCAGCAGTCAATATGACATGACTAGTGAATGCATGATAGGGTTATAAAACAACTGGTTCTCTTTTTACTTCTTCATAAAACTTCCACTACTATTGTAAACTTTACTCTTTATCATCAGCCTCATATTAAATCATTCAAGATTTGATATTTCATTTAATAATTATTTCATTTGGCATCTCTTGCTTTTTCTGTTATTCAATCTCTACAGACTAATTTAGCATTTTTCCTCCAGGAGAAAAGACACAATCTACTGATTCAATCTATTGAGATACAACTGATGGCAATTAAAGAGATTATACTCATCTGCCATTACTTGTATGGAATAAATCAACCAACCAACCAGTCAAATGATTTCAACCCAGCAGCATGCAACTAGCAACAAACTGCAAAATTGGAATGATTACATTTTAATGGTAAGCATCTTTCCTGCATTAAGACATTAAAAATGTATTTCCTTTTTTCTTATTCAGCCTCATAAAATGTTACATCATCAAATGCAGGACTGCTTCACACACAATGCTTATTGGTTTAAAAAGATTAATTTAATATTGGCTTTTTTCAATAAGAAAAAACAAAAAACAGTCAAATAAAATGCACTATACTTTAGAAAGCACCCGAAAGAACAACTAAAGTTCTACAACTGTGCTCCAAGTAATAGATAATAAAACAGTCTATAGCTCTCCAGAGTACCAATGGAAACAAAGAAAAATGCTTTTGGAACAGGGTTGGAAATGACTGAGAATCATAAAAAAACAAAAACAAAACATAAATGAAGCCCTGAGAAAGATAGTCATCTCAAATCTAACAAAGAAACACAAAACAAACATGAAAACGCCTTCATCTCCCTCCAACTTTAGTACTCCATGCTTTTATCAAGTTTTTATTTGCCTCTGTATTAGGAGTGGAGCGGCAAACAAAAACCAGGGGGTCACAACACAATTCTGTTTTAAAGTCACAGTTCAATGAAGTTTCAGTGAAGTTGCAGTTTAGGCAACAAAAAAAAGATCATTTCCTTTATTCAACAATGGTAGTATGGACATATGAACACAGAAAGCACCTTAAAGAAAAAAAAAAAAAAGAAAATATATATTTTTGAAAAGTAAACTGCAACTAGTGAATTAACTGTATCTGATCAGTGTTTGTTTATTCAGATTATTGGCTATGTGTTGGGACTGTGCAGGACAAGGCAAGGCAAGTTTTTTATACAGCACATTTCAGTAGTGCCTATCTCCTACAGTATTTGAGCAGGATGCGCGGTACACTCTGGACAGGTTGCCAGTCCATCGCAGGGCAACACAGAGACAAACAACCATGCCTGTTTTTGGTGTCAAGTTGGGTCTTGCGCTGCTCCCTGTCCTGGATCAGTTTAGGCCCCCCATCAAATGTGGGGCCTATTCCCTCCCCGCCACAATACCTGCCGGTGGTTGGTGTCTCTGCCCGCCGGTGTACTTGTGATTCTCAGTATCCGGGGCTGGGTGCTTTGGTGTGTGCTGGGTTACTGCTGGTGGCTGCTTGCCGGGGGCTGGACCCCTGGCTCTGTCAGGCCTCTGCTGGGGGGTGATGTGGCCCGGGGTCTCAGGTCTCTGAGTCCATGGCTGGATTTTCTCTGGCGTAGACGGCTGCTGGCGGGGCCTGTGGGCTCGTCACTGCAGCTCCCTTGGGCTTCTGCACTGTGGCTGCTGGGTGGTTCCCCTGGGATTCTCCCCTGCTCCTCTCTGGGGGGGTTGCAGAAGTCCCGGCGGTGGTTCTCCTGGGGTTCCTGTGCTCTAGGGGGCCTTTGGATGTCTGTGGCTCAGATCTCCTCTGTATCTGTCCTGGGTCCACGGCGGCAGGTCTGTGGCTCCTCACACTCACTATTGCATATTCTTTTGGAGAATCCTTGAATACACAAGCGCACTCAGATCCAAAGTGTTTAGATTCAGGTGTTAACAGATACACAAATGTTCTATATTGAGCTGCATTTACCACTAAATACATCTTGCATTGATAAGTACTGTGCGTTTTCGGTAAAAAAGCTGCTAATATGACTGTTTCTGCAGGTGTAGAAGCAAGCGGGGCATTATCTTGTATTCTCTTCATACTTCTTTCTTTCCTCCATTCTATTCTCTTTGTCTCCCCTTTTCCTTTTTGCCCCCCTTTACCCCTTTCGTAATTCTTTTTTTTTTGCATTTCTTTTCTGTCTCTGTGTCCGTAACAATTGAAATAATCCCAAAGCAGTTTCTAATAAAGTTTATTTTTATGAATATCAAGCAGACCTTAAAAAAAGGGACATACAACCATGCACACACTAATTCACACACCTAAGGGCAAGACTTTGACAAGCATAGGGAAAGCCATGTCCTTTGGGTTTATGTTTTATGCGGATTCAGACTGATGCAGTGTGCTAAAGTAAACAATGCTGAGTGCAATGGAGCATGATAGCACCATGGAAATTAATTTAAATGCCAACATTAGTTGCTGGTTCAACTTTATGTCTCTATATGGGAAAAAATGAGTTATTTAAATGAATGTAAAGGAACTAAGAGCTGTTAATGTATACAGAGGTGCACCATAAGCTGGAAGAGCAGAGGTTGATTTGACATGTGAGGTTTCAACATTGCTTACACATCTTGCCCAGCTGCACGGTAGATGGATCTCCCAACTACCTTTCTCCTTCCCATTTAAATTCTAAATGATTTGTGAGTACATCAACTTAACCAGTGCACAGGTTATTTGCTTGTTCAACAAGTAACCTGGCTGTCAGTTTTTGGCCACAAACCAGCCCAAGCATTAATTCGGCCATGCAATAATTTATTTTGGATTAAAATATTAATTTCACTAGATGTTACCTGATCTGTTAAATTTATTTAACTGATAATATAAAAATACAATAAAACTGATGAAAATGAAAGGCAAATACTGAATAAGTATAACACATATAAATTGGGATCATTTTGGATGTGAATCTAATTATATTTCTGTTGACTAAAACCTTTTTATTTAACCTTAAATCCTGCATCAGTTTCCTGTTTGTTAATTATTTGAAGGTGTTTTATATTAAAGCGGAGTGTATGTGACATAGGAATAAATTTGACCTAAATGAACTTCAGCTTCCTTAAGAAGTACAGTCAGCTGTATAATATCTGAATCTTCGAATGATCATATAAAATATCTACTTTACATAAATTTAAAGACTGAACAAATATTACAGCCTCAAAGCTGATACCCACATACTCCCAAAGTACAGTAGTAATTTAGGTAATACTTCTAAGCTTTTTCCTCAATAGTTGTACAGCCTCGTATGGTAAAATCTATTGGTATGAATATTTTTTGCCATTATTAAAGTGGCAAAGTGTTTAAAGAAAAGTGTTATTTTTTTTTAATGAATAAAATTTAAACTGAAAATTGTGGTGACACATCCTTAAAATGTGCAAACCAAGAGCTTTGAATAAACATTTTAACAATGTGTCACCATACTTTTTAGTATAGCCCCCATTTCTTTAAACGGGCTAGCCAAAAGTATTCACACCCCACACATTTTTCCACATGTTATGCTGTTTAACCAGATAATTCAATATATTTTCTCTTTATTTACTGAGACAACTTGCACTGGATTAAGTATTTATATTTATTAAATGTTTACATACTTTGATGTTATGAAACCACAAATTACAACATGTTTTTAGTGGGTTTTTATTTGATGACCAGCAAAAAAAGACCTGCATGTGTTTTTAGCTCCCACATGTCAACACTTATTAAACTAATGGGTTCAATATAATTGCTAGTGCTTTGTTAGTTCCTCTTCTAGATTTTAGAATGTTATAATTGTCAAGTCTTGTAATGCTCGAACAAATTCTATGGATTTTCCACATAAAGGCTTGACCTTACTAAAACGTAAATATGCTTTCATATAGACAGTTTCATTGTAGTTCTGGCAGTATGTTCAGCATTGTCGTACTTGGAAAGCCGACCTCAGAGTCTTCCGGAAGCATCGTGAGTGGTCAATTGGTCATTCTAAATCATGTGACCTTTGAAAAAAAAAAAATAATCATCGTTATGCTAATTAGCAACAATGTTGCATAATATGCAAAACCTAGCAAAAAATTTTTTTGGCCCAACCTCAAAATAGATTAAGATGTACGAATGATTTTCATAGTGCATAAAGTCAAACTCAAGGTATGTACTCATTTTTAGAGGGATCCAAGCCTAAGGGGCTTCAGGCATAATCTTCATATTAAATATGTTCTTGGAAAATATTTAGGGATTTTTCTGACAAACTATGGATTTTAAGTGAATTGACCGTTTCAATTTTGATCATTATTACTATGTATGAAATGTTAGTTGTTTTTAAAACATCTTTAAAATTAGGGACATGATATACATTGTGTATCATTCACATATAGATATGGTTATCTGAGAATATTTAGGGAATTTTATGAATTAGGGTGGATTTTTTTAGGAAGTTTTGAATTTGGCTATGGATTATGTACTATGGAAATTAAGGTTAACAATTTTTGGTTGATAAGGTAATTGATTCAGAAACTTGACTATGCACTCTTATTCTACAGCCTTGCTCTTGATCTTAGAATATTTTGGATATTTTATCATGAAATTTGGATTTTTAATAAATATTTAAATATGGCTCATAATAGGCTTGTATTGTATAAGCAATGTTTCTCTTTTTTTTTTTTTTTGTTAAAAAACCATTACATCTAAGGACATTCTAAACAATGCATATTATTGCAAATATAGACTTGGTTAACTGAGAATATATTTGTTATTTTATGACAAACATACTAAACACATTAAGAGATATCCGCTGTGAAAACATATGTTGTAATTTTATTTTTGTTCCTGTAAAACAAGGAAGAAAAGTCACTGGTCACTCAGTCAATTTGATATTTACAATTTGATCAAAGTTTAAATTAAATTTTGGCCATTTTTGTCTCTGTCTGTGATGTCTTGTCTTTGTTTTTGTTGGAATGAGTGAATGTTCGTTCATGTGTTGCATGACACAATAATTTATGTTTAAGAATAATGTTTGATTAAAACCTTGGGTTTTCAGGAGCATTAAGAAGCAGCTCATTTCTGAGGCAGGTGCATATTAACAGTTTTGCAGTTTAAGGTAGGTGGCGCAGTTGGTAGCACTGTTGCCTTGCAGCAAGAAGGTCCTGGGTTCACTCCTGGCCGGGGGTCTTTATTTATGAAGTTTGCATGATCTCCCCGTGCATGCGTGGGTTCACTCCGGGTACTCCACCTTCCTCCCACAGTCCAAAGACATGCCTGTTAGGTTGATTGGTCTCTCTAAATTGCCTTTAGGTGTGTGCTTGGTTGTTTGTGTGTTGCCCTGCGATGGACTGGTGACCTGTCCAGGGTGTACCGCCACCCGCCCATAGACTGCTGGAGATAAGCATCAGCTTCCTCTCAACCCACTATGGAAAAAGCAGTATAGAAAATTACTGACTCACTGACTGACTGACAGTTTAAGGTACCCCAAGATGGATTGGAATGAAGGTACTGTGGGACCGCCCATGACCCGCCCATAGACAACTTATCAGAGGTTAGTTCTGCCTGGCTCCACCCACCTACCAGGTTTGTACATGCCTTAACTTCCATGGAAAGGCTAAGCATCTTCCTTCCTGTGTTTTAACACTGTTTAAGAGACAAGAGAATCAAAAGGCTTGTAGTGATTACTGCGCTAACAGCATCTTTATATAATAATTAAGGATGAAGCATGACATTTAGTTGAAGAGGTCGTGGAAGAACACAGTTTTTACAAAGGCATAATCATCCTTTTTGGCAGAGCAAACTTTGTTCCAGAACATACTGAAAAGCCCACCACTTTGCCTGAAAACTAGAATCAAAAGGTCATTTGCCTCACCGTGCACACACCATGGTGAGAGACACACAGGAATATTCATGGAAGACCGCTACCACAATTGCACATAACCTTTCTCCGAAATGACTGGTGACGTCTGCAGCGGAGAGAATGGGAAATATGTTCCACAATCCTTATTTTTCTTAATTATTGTGTTGTTTCATTTGGTGGCTGCTAGGCATTCCCTTGCCTCAACAACAAGGTCTGCGACGGGACTCAAGGAGTGTGTTCATCCCAGCAATGAAAATTACAGTTCAAGAAAATACAACTGTTTCGGCTAGATTTGATCTATGTGATGATGTGAAGTGTGGTAGTTTATCAAGATGATTGTTTATATCTATCAAAAGAAAACAATTTTCCACCTTATCAGATACTGTCGTTATGGGCTCCCGCTTTAATAGTGACACTGACTCTCATAATGATGATTTTACCACTGTTTAATCTTCATTTTGTCCAAACGTGATTTCT
This sequence comes from Characodon lateralis, assembly GCA_036250325.1. Lineage (NCBI taxonomy): Eukaryota > Metazoa > Chordata > Actinopteri > Cyprinodontiformes > Goodeidae > Characodon > Characodon lateralis. The sequence goes on along the minus strand of JAHUTJ010017858.1, from coordinate 4,684 downwards.
TTCTTGTTTCACGAATGTTATATTCATCATTTATGCATTTAATGTGTCATGATTCTAAACTAGCCAAGGGGGCCAGCAGGACCACGTCATCTGCAAAAAGAAGAAATGAAATTCACCGGTCCCCAAACCAGACCCTCTCCGGCCCTTGGCCACACCTAGAAATCCTGGGCAGCCCTGCCGGAGTCCAACATGCACCGGGAACAGGTCCGACTTAGTGCCAGCAATGCGGACCAAACTCCTGCTCCTCATGTACAGCGCTTTGAGTGCCTTGTTGCTGAAAAGCGCTATACAAATAAACTTGACTTGACTTGACTTGACTTGACTTGTACAGAGACCGGATGGCCCCTAATAAAGGGCCCCCAACTCTGTACTCCTGGAGCCCCCCCAACAGGGCACCACGAGGGACACAGTGGAATGCCTTCTCCAGGTCCACAAAACACATGTGGACCAGTTGGGCACACTCCCACAAACCCACGAGTGCCCTGCAGAGGGTGTGGAGCTGGTCCAATGTCCCACAGCCGGGACGAAAACCAAACTGCTCCTTCTGAAGCCGATGTTCAACTATCGGCCGGACTCTCCTCTCAATACCCTGATATATGCCTAAACAGGGAGGCTCCCTTTAGTTGGAACACACCCTCTGGTCACCCTTCTTATGAAGGGTGACCACCACCAATTCCTGAGGCCCTGTCACCATGGAGCTTTTAACCACCTTGGTGATTTCTTCCTGTGTTATGAAAGAGTCCAACCCCAAGTCCCCAGCCTCTGCTTCCACCAGGGAATGCGTGATGGCAGGATTGAGGAGATCCTTGAAGTACTCCTACCACTGCCCGATAATGTCCCCAGTCGAGGTCAGCAGCTCCCCACCCTCACTGTAAACAGTGTTGGCCAAGCTCTGCTTCTTCCTCCTGAGGCACCGGACTGTTTGCAAGAATCGCTTCGAGGCCAACTGGTAGTCCTTCTCCATGGCCTCACTGAACTCCTACCAGGCCCTAGTTTTTGCCTGTGCCACAGCCCGGGGCACAGCACGCTTGGCCTCACGGCACCCTTCAGCCACCTCAGGAGTCCCACAAGCCAACCAGAGCCGATAAGACTCCTCCTTTCACTTGACAGCATCCCTTATTCCTGATGTCCACCACCGGGTTTGGGGATCGCACCGCAGACCTAACAGCCACATCTATGGGAAGCAGCATCGTCAATAGATGCGGAGAACATGGTCCGCTCTGACTCTATGTCTTCAACTTACACCGGAATCTGGTCAAAGCTCTCCCAGAGGTGGGAGTTGAATATATCCCTGGCAGAGGGCTCCGTCAGACATTCCCAGCAGACCCTCACTATACGTTTGGGTTCATTATGGACAATCTCTGGCTAGCACAGAAGTCCAATAATGAAACACCACTCGGATTTAGATCGGGGAGGCCATTCTTCCCTATCACGCCTCTCCGGGTGTCACTGTCATTTCCCACGAACGCTTTGAAGTCCCCATCAGAATAAGGAGTCCCCGGGAGAGGTACTATGCAGCACCCCCAACAGGGACGCCATGACGTTAAGACAGCTTCAAATTACCTCAATTTCAGTTAGAACAAGACTGAAGTAATTTTGTTTGGACAAAGTTGTAATTGCAGTGCTTTTCATTCGGATCTTAATAGCATGAAGCCTTTTATTAAGTTGCACCTTAAAACTTTGGGGATTTTATTAGACTCAAATGCAACAGCCGTCAGAATGGTAAACCCGATGACTCTAGTGAGAGCAACAATTACGGAGGCAGAGTTCTAGTTAAACTGATTTACTGATGAACAGGAAAATGTAACAAGGTTGTCTGGGAATCCGTGTTCTGTTCGTCGGAGCACTGAGGAGGAGAAGTAAGTGATTACAAGTTGTTGAAATTTGATGTGCGACTAGAAATGTTTCTTGATTAATCTTATTGTTAGGAAGATGAGAAGTTTCCAGAGGTGAGTAATGCCACGGAGAGTTTGACAGATGAAGTTGTGGTGAGATGGTGATTGTTCCTGTGGGTTTCCTTCCAGAAGATGTGTATGAAGTTGGAAGGGGGACAGGCTGGAGTCTTGCAGGCTATTGATCCAGAGAAGATGTTAGTACCTTCTTTGGGCTTGCAGGTTCTAGCAAGCTGAAGGAGACTCTTGGTTGGGGAAGCACAGTGATGTAACTTCTGACAATTGTGAACTTGGGCTCTGAACATCGGACCTAAAGAATCCAGGTCTGGGTCTTCGGAGTCCTTTCCACTCTAAGGAGAGGAGGGGAATGTAGGTAAGAAATAGGGTCAGGAACCACAAAAGACAGAACTGAGTCTGCTGGTCTAATTACCACTCAAGTGAGTTAACAATCTGAGGACTCCTTCAAGGTTCTTGCTGCTTAAGAAGCTCCTGTTGATTAGCCCTGATAATCTTCAGCTGTGCTTGTCACACCCTGCAGGAGGAGGTGGGAGAGAAACCACACACAAACACAACACAAACCTGCGCTTAGCTCTGTAGCATGACAACAGCTCTTTTTCTGACACAAACAGATAGGCTCCTGGGTATCTGTCAGACCTCCTGCAGCCTTATGCACCCTCTAGATCTCTTCGCTCTTATGATCACTTGCCTTTAGCTGTACCTGTCATAGTTGTGGGTTTGGTGGCAGGACCAGAATGCAGAACACGACGAGAAGGTAGCTGGTGAGTGATGAAGTATTTAATGTTGAAGTAGACAGACTTACAGGCATGTATGCACTATACAAAATACTGGCAGGTGGTCCAAAGCATAGTTTCAGGAGGCAAACAAAAAATAAAACACAAGGAGGAACTCGACAAGTCAACCAGGGTAGCAAGGAAAGATAACATGAGGAATCAGCAAGGAACAATGAAAACTAGAAAGCTTATAAGCTCAGGGAAGTGGAGTATGGACCAATGAGACAGGGAGGCAGGTAATCAGAGGAAACATGAAACAGGTGTGGACCAGGCTGCAGGGAACTGAGGGAATATGAATGGTTGCTATGGTGACACAGGAGAAACTAAACTATGAAATAAACCAAAGGGAAAACGGGATCAAAAGATAAACAACACTAACTCACAAAGAGGAGCAGGGAGGCCGAGGAACAGGTGAACTGACTACAAAACTAAACTATGGGAAAGGGACTAAATAACAAACTCAGGGAAACCGATCTAAGAAATTATAACAACCTGAGATATAAGAACCTGGCAAATAAGAATTAACAAAAGAAACCATAAAGGAAACCCTAAGTGAAAAAGTAAACAAACCCAAACAAACACTGACTGAAACTAACCGGGAGGGAAGCAGAGAAAGCGAAGACTAGAATAAATGCAAACCAAAATGTAAACAATAAGTGGAACTAAGTATAGTGGCAAACAATAACTGAAAGCTAACCTATCAGAAGGAACTGAAACAATAGAGACTAACACGAGGAGCTAAACTAGGGATAAAGCTGGAAAGAACTACAAAAATAAAGGGAAACAAACACTGAGTAAATAACAACTGAAGGGTAACTAATGACAAGAGGACAAGAGGAGGAATAGGGAAAAGAAACTAATAAACTAGAAGAATGCAGCAAGAAACAAATAACCTAACCATAACCATAAACAAACACAGCAACACTAAACGGGAAACTAAACTAGAAAACCCTAAGAAGCAAGAGAACTGTAATAATAATAATAATAATAAGAGGAGAAAACCATTCTAAGTTATAAATAAATGAGTAAGCATCACCAAGGGAACAATGGGCGAGGAGAGGAAGAACTACTAAAACTAGGAGGCAGGAGAGAGAACCAACCTATCAGGATACAGAATGAATAAACAAACATGACTACTAAACCCAAAGAAATAGAAACACCTAACTGAAGAGGAAATAAACACAAAACCAATACAAAGTCCACAATGGCATATCCTGACAGTACCAAGGATCTTAAACATAAGACCAAATAAAAACCTCTAAAGAAGTAGTTTTTTCATGAAAATGATTTTTTTTCTTTTTATTTATTGCTGCATGTATTCAGTTGTAACTAAAAGCACAAAGGATTTAAAACTGTTCCAGATAGGATGGTAGAAGTAAATTGTCAGTACAGTCTACACTCAGTATGAATATTGCTGTTGGTCTTGTTACAACAACACTCTGTCATTTATTATAACAGTTCTTGTACTGTAATAAACAAAAATTATGGTTATAATGTTTTTTTGGTATTCATGAACACCATACTTTACTGTAAAATCAATGTTGATGCACAATGAGCCACAATTTCCCACCCTTTCTTTGAACTTATCAGAAGTTGTTATCATGCCAACATCTCTACAAGGAATAATCGCTGAAATCCATGGTGGATAAAGAAGTCTCTTTAAATACTTTGTCTCAAAGACTTTCTGACATGACTGGTGTCTGTGCGAAGGAGAGGTAGACTTTTTTAAGACTTCTTTTCTCATGTGTAGCACTTTAAAATAACTTGCTATTTCATTTATTCATTTCTGTTTTTACAATTACCTTGCTTACTGAAATGAATGCAACATACATCACTTTTGATGGTCATGTGGAGGTTGAAAAATACAGATATGCTTACTTTATTTTAATGTTTACAAGTTATATTTTGATCCTGTCCAGCAATACTACAGTTGTTAGTATGATTGTGATTCACAAGAACCTCCATGAGCCTATGTATATTTTTATTGCTGCTTTGTTAATG
>JAHUTJ010017857.1:0-18939 GCA_036250325.1 Characodon lateralis | reverse complement strand
TATATATATATATATATATATATATATATATATATATCCAAGTCTGAGGTGCACTGGATGCTAAAAGATTTAAATACTCAGTTTGATGGTCACGGTGATGTATCTGTAAAATTACAATAAACCAAATATTTTCAGACCTTTGTTAAGAGAAGAGACATTACTGATTGTGTTTTGTTGAGCTGATGATTTAATATGTAGTCAACCCAACATAAATGTTTATTTTAGTGTGTCCTATTTTAAGATGATTTGGTTAGTAAGTAAAGTCACCAAAAAAATTATTCAGTATTTACTTCCAAAGTGTTTTTACCCATTGGTTTCTATCAATTTTCTTTAGGTCTTTACACAATGGTGTTTATTTAAGCTTTACCAATAACACTGTTACAGACTCTGAATCCTCTTTGTGTTTTACTACACACAAGTTGCTCTCTGTTTCAGGATGTTACAACCCTGCTCAAAGGCCGCCGCAACAAACAAGGGAAACACGCCATGTATGACAGTTCTCAAATATAAATTTATTCTACAGAAGTAAGGTTTAAAATTAAAAGTTGTTAATATGAAGTGTGAAAGTCAGTTTAATCAGTGTTCTATTAAACTGAGCATGAGTGGAGGATTTATGTGGATATGTTGTAATGAGCAACCAAAATAATCTAGAAAGCAAAAAGTGGCAGCATACACTACTGGTCAATAGTTTTAGAATGCCTTTCTCATTTAATGGTTTTCTTTATGTTTATGACTATTTACATTGTACGTAGGTTCTCAGTGAAGGCATCAAAACAGTGAATGAACACATGGAATTATGTAGCGAACAAAAAATTTTAAAATAACTTTATAGACGTTATATTTTAGAATCCTTAAAGTAGCAGCCCTTTGCTGTAATAACTGAAATAGTAACCTTTGGCAGTCTCTCAATGTACTTCTGGGAAGTTCTTTCAAGACTCTTTGGAAAACCATTTCAGGTGACCTCCTCATGAAGCTCATGGAGAGAATGCCAAGAGAGCAAAGCAGTAATCAGAGCAAAGGGTGGCTATTTTGTAATAATTTAAAAAATTAAAATGTTTAGTTATTTCACACTTTTTGTTTACTACATAATTCCATGTGTGTTCATTCACAGGTTTGTTGTTTCTGGTGAAAATCTACAATTTAAATAGTCATTAAAATAAAGAGACCCATTAAGTGAGAAAGGCGTTCTAAAACATTTGACCGGTAGTGTACCTGTAGAGGAGAGCAGACACAAGTTAGCTGACAGTCAGGGTTTTAAAAAAAACAAAACCTTACCAGGTCCTCAGGTGTCCCGCATCAGCAATCAATGTTGCACATGAAAGGCAAATGCCTAACCCAACCACAAGGGGCCGTAACACTGGAGTTTTGTGTTAAGACCCTGGACCTAGTGGCCCCATTAAAAACCAGGTACCCTAAACTTACACCACTGCCTTGGTTAAAAGAGACCACCCAAGTAGCCAGGTACCAGTGCAAAAAAGCTGAGCACAAATAGAAAAAGGGATAAACTACACGTTTCTTTTATTATGTTAAAAATGTGAAATTTGATCAAATCACTGTTAAATCAGAGAAAACAAATATTTCTCCCAAATCTTTGCGTGAAGTTGTGACAATCCTCGTGTTCTTTTTAACACCAATAACTATTTTAAATGCTCTTCAGTCAACCCGCATGGAGTCATCTCTGGATACTTGTAATGATTTTGTCCGGTATTTTGTCGAAAAGGTTGAACTGACCAGGTCATCGATTCCTCACTCTATAGGTGACCCCTCTGTCTTTGTTCCTTGCTTAGCTGTCTCCAATTAGTTTTGAGCCTATTTGTCTTTTATTTTTTGAAGTTGGTTTTTAAAGTTTTAGCCTCTATTGGACCCTCTGTTCTTGCTATTATAAATAGCAGGTTTGCCTCTAAAATCTAAAACAATAAATTTTTCATGCCATTTAGGATAAGAACAGAATTTGTCAAATCTTTCAGTCTGATTTTAAACATTTGAACAGCACTGAAGCAGCTGTAGTTAGGGTCTATAATATTTGTTTGGCCAATGACACTGCTCAGTTTGTGATCCTTGTACTCCTGGACCTTCCTGCAGCTTTTGATACAGTTGACCACAGTATCCTTATATCAGAGTTAGAACACTGGGTTGGGAGTACAGCAGCAGCTTTAACGCGGTTCTGCTCTTACTTGAGTGACAGACATTTTGTGTTAATGTTGGAATTCTTTTATCCACTTCAGCACCTCTTACTTGTGGGGATCTGAAGGGCTTGATTCTTGGGCCACTTCTGTTTCCATTGTACTTGCTTCCTTTGAGGTCTATTCTGGAAATGCTGTATTTTAATTGTTATGCTGATGATTGCCACATTTATTTGGCTTTAAAACTTAATAATAGTAAATATGCTCTGTTGAAATGTCTCCTTGACATTAAGGCTTAGATGGCTTAAAATTGTTTAAGTACTAATGATGATAAGACTGAAGTTATTGTGTTCAGCCCCAGCTCTACTGCTAGCTCTCCTCCTGAGATGTTGGCTTGAGCAGTATTTTAAGCAGTTCATTATGAATCTGAGGATTCATTCAAACCCGACTTAATTACTATAAATACACTTTATGTTGGGGTCAGTCAGGTCTCCCTTTCACGGCTCCAGTTGTTCCAAAATGCGGCGGCCTGGCTCCTAACCAGATTTTGTAGGTCTGAACAAATTTCATCGGTTTGAACCTCCCTTCACTGGCTCCCTGTGAGTCGCAGATTAGATTTTAAAATTCTCCTGTTGACCTAAAACTTGCCTAAATGGCTTTGCCCCCCCCCTCACCTTAAACAGACTTCTTCACTTTCTGTTTTTAAATGTCTTTTAAAAACATTTCTGGTTTGCTTGTTTTTTAACTCAGTGTGAGTTTTACTATTTTTATATATATATATTTTTTGTTTTTGTTTATTTTTTAATGTCTGCCTGTGCCTTTTATTATTCAGCACTTTGGTAACAATCTTTTGTTTTTAAATTAGCTTTATAGATAAAATTTGACTTGACTTGAGTTTTTTGGTCTTATGCAATATAATATTTGATGCCCCCAGCCGTACTACATAATAAATTAGAATATAATGTTTATGGAAAGAGCATATTTTCCTTGATAATAAATTTAATCAATACTACTACACTGTACTGCAACTTGCATCCCGCGGCGTTATGACAAGAAGACCTTGACAACACTTTGCACATCCCACTGTTTGTGTCATTACGGATCAGCTTCATGGGGCTTTTATATGTACAAGTGTGCATCTTTAATTTACAAGCAATTTTCCTCTCAGAAGCTGTCTGCTTATTCATCCATATTAAGAAAATGGAGCACAGTTGTGCCTCCGTTCTTAAAATAATTATGAAGATGTTGTTTACTGTCTTCTGTCTGTCAGCCCTTTATGATTCCACCATAGCTGGTTATAAAGGGATCATAAGGTACAGTGCTTTCATCTGTAAGTGTTTTGAATAAAAGCATTTGTTTAGTTATTTTTACCTTCATCCATTGTAAAGTTGTTTTTTAGCTGCAATTCTTTCTGAATTAATTTTCTTCTGTTCTTTCTATCTTTGGCTATGGACCGTTAAACCTGATTGGATGCTGATTAGCTTCAGGTAAGCTTATGTTTTTTTTTTTTTCCTCGTATTTCTAAACCATATACAGTGTTTTAAACTTTTTACATTCTGTCAAATTATGATCGTAAACCATTTTATGTATTGAGATTTTATATAATCTACCTACACTATGTATCCCGTAATTGTGAAATTATAGCTAAATTATACATTGCTTTCAAGTTTCTTACAAATATAAATCTAAAAAGTGTGATGTGCGTTTGTATTCAGCCCCCTCTAGTCTGATTGGCAGTTGATTTCAGAAGTCCCGTAGTTAGTAATTAGTCTCCTTAAACCAACTGGCATGGAATGAAAAGCATTATTCAAAGAAACAGGCAAGATGCCCATGGTAACTCTGGAGGAGCTGCAGAGATACACACCTCAGGGGGGAGTATCCGTTGACAGGACAACTATTATTTTTCCACTCCACAAATCTTGTCTTCATGGAAGAGTTGAAAGCAGAAACCTGTTAAACAACAGTGATAACAAAACCATAAAGGGGACACAGCAAATATGTGGAAGATGGAGCTCTGGTCACTTGAGACAAAAATTAAACGTTTTGACCAATATGCAAAATGCTGTAAGAAATGAAACCCCACTTTAGATACAAACTAGGGCTCTTTATCGATGTCAGTGATGACATCAACTATAATATAAAAATCCATCAACATAAAATTTCATTATAAACCGCAATAGCAGAGTGCAGGAGAGCAGCAGAGATCGACACAGTGCTGACAATGAGCCAGAAGAAGATCATAACAGAAACCATAAGTCATGTCTTTTAAGAGGTTGAGTGCTCTTTGAGGTCAGGCAAGTTGTTTGTGTGCAACATTTTCCTGTTTTTGCCCCACGATTAATTGATTAGCAGCATGCATGTGTTAATGTGTACACTTTATGCAGAAACCAGAATTTATTTTTCTTTATTCTTTTCATTCCTGTTTTAATCACATTAGAATTGTGTAGATAAGGCAAATATCTCAATTATTTGAAATTTAACAAGGCAATATCCTAAATATTAAAAACACTAAATACTAGGTATTTTAAAAGCTCTGGTAATACAGTGGCATGTAAATGTATTCCTACCCCTCGAACCTTTCAACATATTGTCACATTACAACCACAAACATAAATATGTTTTATTGAAATTTTATGTGTAAGACCAACTGAAAGTGGTATACAATTGTGAACTGGAAAGAAAATTATTCATGATTTAAAAAATATTTTACAAATAAAAACTGAAAAGTGCGATGAAGAATTCAGCCCGCCTTTACTCTGAGTGCAACCAATTGCCTTCAGAAGTTCCCTGATGATTGCTAATGACAAAATAGAGTCCACCTGTATGTAATCTAATCTCAGTACAAACACAGCTGCTCTGTGATGTCCTCAAAGGTTGGTTAAGAGAATATTGGGGAGCAAACAGCATCATGAAGTCCAAGGAACACACCAGACAGGTTAGGGATAAAGTTGTGGAGAAGTGTAAAGCAGGCTAAAGCTATAGAAATGTTTCCCAAGCTTTGAACATCTCATGGAGCTCTGTTCAATCCATCATCCAGAAATGGAAAGAGTATGGCACAACTGTAAACCTGCCAAGACAAGGTCGTCCACCTAAACTTACAAGCCGAACAAGGAGAGCACTGATCAGAGATGCAGCCAAGAGACCCATGGTGACTCTGGAGGAGCTGCAGAGATCCACAGCTCAGATGGGGGAATCTGTCCACAGGACAACTATTAGTTGTGCACTGCACAAATGTGGTCTTTATGGAAGAGTGGCAAGAACAAAGCCATTGTTAAAAGAAACCATAAGAAATCCCGTTTGCAGTTTGCCAGAAGCCATGCTGGGGACACAGCAAACATGTGGAAGAAGGTGCTTTGGTCAGACGAGACCAAAATTAAACTTTTTGGCCGAAATGTAAAACGTTATGTGTGGCAGAGAACTAACACTTCACATCACTCAGAACACACCATCCCCACAGTCACATATAGTGGTCGCAGCATCATGCTCTGGGGGTGCTTCTTTTCAGCAGGGACAGAGAAGGTAGTCAGAGTTGATGGGAAGATGAATGGAGCCAAATACAGGGCAGTCTTGGAAGAAAACCTGTTAGAGACTGGGACGGAGGTTCCCCATCTTGAACACAGAGTTTTAAGATTTTTTTTGTAAAAAAAAAAAACATTGAAAACCGGGCTTGATTTTGATTCTACTTCATGATCATGCACTACTTCATGTTGAATTATCACATAACATCCCAATAAAATAAATTGAAGTCAAAAAGAAAATATTTGTTGAAAATATTTATATACTTAAATTGGGAGAAGCAGAGTGTTTAGTCCAGAGGTGTCTTTTTGTCCCAATGGCCAAAGTAGTCAAAAGCCAAAAGTACTTGGGGGCCAAAAACATATATTTAAAAAAAAAAACTAAAATCACAAATTGTGATCGTTCTATCGAGAAAAATAAAGTAGTCAGGTTTTTTTGTAGGAAAAGAATGCAAACTAAAAGGCATCTTGTTTGCAAATTCTGCTGGACTGAATTGAAAAAACATAGAATAAAATCATACTTTATTTCCAGCAAACAAAATGAGATTTGGGCCAATATCTTTAAAAATGCTTGCCGTTTTTAGCCATGTTTAACAAAGCAGTTAAAGGCATATTTGGGTGCACCAAATAGATGTGGTCTTATTAACTATTAAATATAAAAAGAAAGCAAAATCATCTTCATTACCAGATGAATGCTTTGTGTCGTAGCTCACATTTTCCATTGTAAGAAGATTTCAGCTTTTGGTAATAATTTTGCCCTAATTGAAAATAAATAGTCCACATCCGCATGGGTTGCACAGTGGCTGCATAGTGGCACAGTGGTAGCACTGTTGCCTTGCAGCAACAAGGTCTTGGGTTCGACTCCTGGCCGGGGGTCTTTCTGCATGGAATTTGCATGTTCTCCGGCTTCCTCCCACAGTCTAAGACATGTCTGTTAGGGTAATTGGTCTCTCTAAATTGCCCTTAGATGTGTGTATGGTTGTTTGTGTGTTGCCCTGCGATGGACTGGCGACCTGTCCAGGGTGTACCCTGCCTCCTGCCCATAGAATGCTGAAGATAGGCACCAGCTTCCCCACGACCCACTATAGAAGAAGTGGTATAGAAAATGACTGACTGACTAGTCTACATCTCCATCAACCACCTGTGCTGGGGAGCAAATTTGTAATATATGTGAGTTGTGGTTGGGACCCACAAATGGGGCCCTGGCCATGCTTTGGACACCCCTGGTTTGGTCAGTCAAACTCCATAGCTATACATATATTAATTAGCTGATCCTGTGGGTCTGACATCATTTACCTCCTCTCTGTCCCACACTTCTTTTCTACTGCTGAAAATATTGTTGCATATTGAGTATGCAATGTGAATGCTGAGCAGCAAGTTACCTGTCAAATTAATTGGATATTCAGTCACAGCAATACTCTGATTTTATAATAATTATAATCTTTTTATTGTCTAACTGACAGAAAGAATCAAGACTGATGAAATGTGTTTGTTGTTCATTATCATTGTATTGAGTTAGGATTAATGGAGTTCAAATGAAAATTCAGAATGAAAAACTCACCCTTGCCATCTCCACTGTCCAATGACTTCCCTGTGCGTCTCCCGGCCTTCCAATCAGCATCCTGTCCGCCTGATTCATCATCCAATCACCTTCTGACACCATGTTTTTAAAGGACCTTTGGCTGTGTTCCTCCTCGCTTGTCAGCTGAGCTCATCCCTCCTCCACCCCACCTCCACCATCTTCCTCCACATCTATTCTGGCCTCCTCGCTCCCTGGCCGCCAATCCACCACCAGTGTCGGATCAGAGTGTCAGATCAGGGGGAAGACATCTCTTAATCTAAGCCTTACAAATGTTCATCTTAGCTCATGTCATTCACAGCATTCATGTCTTCCTCCCAGGTCCGAGCGCCAAAGATATAATAATGCAATTTCACATCATTAAAACTTTTCTAACTGCCAACCTTCTCTTTGTGAGTCTTTTCAGATTGAAATTACAGTACACATACATTTTTAGAAACTACAAAAGGTACCTTTTCTAGAGTGCACAATGGAAGTGGGGCCAGCATTTTTGCCTTGGACCAAAAAAATCTTAAGGTTTAATCTGCTACTTCTCCCTGTGCATGTGTAGGTTTTCTGCTCGCACTGTCCCAAAAACATGCATGCAAGGTTAATTGGCTTTTATAAATTGCCTTGAGATGAGATGACTCTCGTCGGTGTGTATGTGTTGCTTTGTGAAGGCATGGTGGTCTGTCAAGCATCAAGCCTCCATCTTTCTATTCATCTAACATGCCCTGCTACCAGAAATCCTCAGGTCTAAGTCCTTTTCCTGAATCTCCATAACAAGTAATTTTAGAACACGAGGGACAAACTCCAGGACTTACTCAGTATGGGTCCCTTCTTTGATTCATACATCCATTGACTCACATGCACACACATAGAGTGAGAGGGAAGTTGAATTAAGTTATGAAATCTGCACCCTCACATGCCTTTGTTTCCCAGCATGTCCATTGTTGTCTGCAGCACTTAGCGCTTGAGCAAATCTCTTAATTGGCTGGGAAAATCCTCACAGAGGAAACTATTGATCGCTGCACCCTCCTGTTACTTCCCTGTGGGGGGGGTACCACACAGCAGAAGGATATAGTAAGCAGCTTAACACCGGCAGGCAGATCAATATAATTGTCGGGGTTACACTCCGTTTACATGGTTACGTTTTGGTTGTTAACTGATTGATGCCAGTTGTTGTTGCAGACCTTGCATTTAATGGTGGCTTATAAAATTTGCCCTTCAGATGTTCAGTCATAGAACGTAATGGATTTATTCTATAGATAAATAGCCAAGCATGTGTGCACATTTGGTGATGAGCAGAGAAGGATAAAATATCAGATCCCAAACCCTGTGTAAAAACCCAATAAGATAATGTGAAAATACTGCTTACGAAGTCCTATTTTATCAAACCCTTTGGCATAGAGGTGCCACGTGACAACTGCACCATATATGGAGGCTATAGTCCTCAGCTGTCACAGGTTCAGTTGCCTACCCCAGGCCATTTACTATATGTCTACCCCTTTTCCATCTAACTTTCTTCATGTCAACCTTCTAATGAGTAAAGTCTACTAATGCTACAAAATGTTAAAATAAAACAATATATTTTATTTCATATAGGTTTTAAAGTAAGAAACTACTTTGGCTATGTTCACACTGCAGGTCTTAATGTTAAAATCCGATTTTTTTCAGAAATCAGATTTTTTTGTGTGGTCCACATTACTTTGAAAATGTTGCGGCTCCAAACTGACCCGCATGTGCATAAGAACAATAAGAGCGTTGTCAAGCACAACAGAAGCCATTCATTGTCAGCGGGTCCTGTGTGGGAAACACATGAATAAAAGGAGAGTGAAACTCTTTATTGTTCCGTTTTAGGGAGATCTGACTGCGAATTCAGCACAACAAACTGTCTGGATGTGGAGACACAGCCAGCAATGGTGGGGCAGGCATGTTAACAACTTTGCAGAGACCGAGTTTATTCAGAACTTTATCATGTCGAGGGCAACTTTCAGTCATGTATATCAGCGCCTCTCCTCTCAACTCCACAGGCAGAAGACTTGATGCAATCAAATGTATCGAACTGTAACAGGGGCAGAGCATCACATTCTTGCTAACCTCAATGGCATTTTAAGGTCCTCTGTTTGAACGGTTGTATACGAATTTTACAATATAAACTATGTCCCAAATCCAGACGGTCCCTATGAGCCTTTCAATTAGGCTTGAATAAAGTTTTATCTCTGTTTATTAACGAGCTGAAACGTCTCGGTGTCTCTCCACTGTGCAGTTCTATTCTAGCCTCCTCTCTGTTTTGCTAACTGCTATTGTTTTCTTGCTGGGCGGCGCAAAGTTGTGACAAATGCAACGGAAATTGGCGTCAAAGTCACATTTAATGCGCCTAGGTCGTTCCCACTAGAGTCACATTCCATAAGATCCAATAAGAGTCGGATTCAGGACCACATAGGAATGTGGCTCAAATATGACTTTGAAAAATCTGATTTGGGCCACAGTTGCCTGCAGTGTGAACAGGGCCTTTAAGTCCTATCACAGTTACAGACATTAGTACATATCTTGGCACCCCTGGTAGAGAAGTGTAAAATGCTTTAAAGTAGATTTATCTTTGGTTTGAGAACGTTTTGTAATGGGGAAAAACTCCCATGTGAAGAAATAATTGTTTTTAACACAAACACCTGTGGTACAGTTGCTGATACTACAATACATTTTAGAACCAGCTTTTCCTAACAGGATAACTTGAGCTCCAGGGTCATCCTCTGTAATATTTTAGACATTGGGAATATACAGAGAGAGGGATTTTTGACAATTCCCCTTTTCCCAAGCTCTCTAGACTGTCCAGACTCATGATCTTTCTTTTTGCTGCAGTACTCTAACAGTGACCATTCTCCTCTCTGTGTGTGCTGGCAACGTAAATATACATTCTTGTTCATCATATTTTCTTAAGGAAATGTGTTTCTGTGCCCCACCATATTTATACCCGAGGGACACAGAAAGTCCTGGATTGCTTAGAAGTTCCTAGAAAATCAGATCCCTTTAAAAGAATAAAGTATAAAGAAAATACAGTTCTTGTCTTGTGTACCAGTAATCTGGCCACTGGTGATTTGGTTTAAAAAAAAAGAATTCTCCCAGTGAATGAAAGTATTCCAATTAAATGTTGAATTGTACTAAATTTTTCGGTGAGAGAATAAGCTGCTTCAGTAAAAAGATTCATTTATGTTGAGGTGTATTTTCTTTACTACAGGTGCCAACAAATCCATGAACTTCTTCTTGACCCACCAGTTCATCATTTATTAATTAGATCCTCCCTGACTGGACAATGTTGAGAGTAAGTTATGTGGCTTTAAACTCAGACAATGCTATCTGTAAGTCGTCTGATAAACATTGATCTCATCAAGATTTACTGCATTTTCTTGAGTCAGTCATTACAGGCCTTCAGTTTAAAATAGATTCACCAGGCATTAAATCATTTCATTTGAAACGCAGAGGTGGATGTGAAAAGTAGCATGAAAAGCAAGTTCAGTAAAACCTAAAACTAATTTAAACCGTCATTTTCCTGCACTTTCTGTAAGGGCAGGTAATGTTTTCTTGCACTTTACAACCGCACAGGCCCCAGTGTAACCACTTTGTAAAAGAGACACAAGGTTAGTAAAAACAAACATGCTGCACAGAACTAAATAATGACTTCACACGTTAAAGTTAAACTAATTTCCTGTTAACTGATTGGATAAATAATTTTACCAGAAGCAATTCTTGAAACTTATCTGCTCTTCTGGATGAAAATAAACTACGTGCCTTAGCAGTTAATATAATGAGCTGTCTTCCATATAGTTCAACCATTCACTGAACACATAAAAAATATACCAGCAGTCAGTGTAGAACAAGTTTACACTTAGTCAGAACTAGTTCTCATGCTCATCTCACAAAGTTAAATACCAAAAATGTTCATGTTTATAGTTCACAACTTGAAAATGAATGTTGAATTGCACCAACATAAATAAGCAGATTGATTTTTAAATTGTTGGCATACCGTGTCAATTTGCATATTAAGTGATTATCTTCATTTTCATCCATTCTGTGTTCTTATGTATATTGTATTTATTTTTGATAGAATTTACAATAGAACTCCTTTTTTCACCTTTTTTCTGTTTGCCTTTTTGGTTTGCAACCAAAGTCGGATATTTGAATTATCAATCAGTCCATTAAGAGCATGTTTTTAATTGCTCTGTTGTACAGTGCTTTGATGAGATATTTCCCCTTATATTTCTTTTGTTTTTGATTTTTCATCACATTATATGTTTCACATTATCAAAGAAGTTTTAATGTCAGACAAAATAAACAAATTTCAAATTATTTTTCATTCTCTGAAGTGTTTCTGTGGAATTTCTATATAAGGTGAAAAGAATAGGTATAGTAATTTAGAAAGGATTTTCGTTTAAACTGATTTAATTCTGCTGCTGAAGACAACGGGGAGAATGGTCCACCAATCAAGATTCTCATGCATTTTTCTTAGTAATATTGTTATAATTTGCTGCAAACAGCTGTGATAAATCTTTATGCAAGTACCTAATGACTGAGGAATTCATATTCAAGCTGAATTAGGCCAATTACTCTTACAGCTAAAATATGTTAAGAACATCACCTGAGTATCTCCCATACGTTTTCATCATTTGCATAAATAAAGGTACACCTATACTTGGATCTGCAAGCATGACCATTACATCATCAGTATACAAACTGATTTTGTACTCCATTTCTCACAAACTCACTCCTTTCAGTCTTGCTTTTTGCCATATTGCTTGGGCCAGAGGTTCTATAAAAAAAACTGAAAAGGCGAGGACTGGCTGGGCAGCTCTGTCTGCAGCTATGCTGCAACATAATGGGTAAAAATAAGATGGAATTTTTATTCTCGCTGTTGGTGAGGAATAGAAAGCCTAGACTGAACGTATAGAATCATTATCAAACCCAAATCTGTTCATGAATGAGTTGGGTCCTTGTCTATTAATAAAGGTATTACAGCCTCCTTCCTTGATGTCACAATTAAGGCATTCAATGTACACTCCGTATTTAGGACACTAATGTGCCTATATGGGATAAATCCTTCTCTTAAGGCAGAATTAAAGCTAGCAAATGTAAAAGGTAACATAGATTCTGTTATTAGTTTTTACCACTCCAGAGGGAACCCTTTGATACAAGGTGACTTATTAGGCTTTAGATTACAAATGGCTTTATCAACATTTTTTTTCATATTTCTTAAGACCAGTCTAGGCTTTCCTGCCTAGTACATTAAGGTTAAAGGTGTTTAAACATTCAACAGTTGTATGCGTATTACCTTGGCCAGATTGGGAGTATAATTTTTTGTAATATGTTTCAAAGGCTTTTTGCCTGTCAATTTGTTAATAATTTTCTTTGTAACAGGGTCTCAAAGCCAGTAAATGGTGTTTTCTGCTTGTTGTGGCTAGTAATTCAGCTGCTGTACACTGTATTCCTGTTCTAGATCTCCTAATTTATCCTGTAAAGTTAATAAAGTTTGGGCTTTTAACTTTTTAATCTAGCAGCTCTGGAGAAAACCTTCCCTCTAAGGATGGCTTTGGCTGCGTCCCACAGTATACAGGGATTTACCTCACCATCGTCATTTTCCTTTAGGCCTCTCTGTATTCTCTTCGATTTATTTCTATTGAGTTCCTACAACTGGGGTTGTAGGAATTTAGCAGGCCAATGTTTAACCACCGTAACATTCCTCTACGATTCTCCTTCAAACACATATACCCCACAATGATCTGAATAACCCCTCTGGCCTATTCTTTTGTTGTTTACCAAACAATGACTGCTCTGCATTTTTTGTTATTTCCAACTCAGAGGAAGAGAACCATGTTTTTGTCCCTCTCTGTTGGATTTTGCTGGATCAGAAAATGTGCACTAAAATTGTTTCCACATCTCAGCAATGTCTTTTTTTAAGATGTATCAGAAAGTGAATATAGTGTTAGATGTGAAAAGAAACAGACATGTACAGGAAGGAGAAGCTGACACACTGAGACGGCTCACACAAAGATAAAAGAAAACAAACTCAGCACCGTTTACTTCCTCTCAAACTCTTTAATCAAGTTCTCCTCAGAGATGTTTCTTTTTCATACAGCCTCCTATCTTTGTCTGTAATCCTTGGTATCACCAATCTTTCTTTTTCTGCTCTTTTTCCAGCAGGGCAAAGAGAGCTTCCTGGAGATCCTTCACAAGTACATGGAGGTCCATGGTACAGTGTACTATGAGACCCAGAGACCGCCGGAGGTCCCAGCCTTTGTCAAGAACCACGGGCTGCTGCCACAACAAGAGCTGCAGCAGCTTCTCCGTAAGGCCAAGGCAAGCAGCTGGGGAGGCTGTGACCTCCGTTAATTAATTATCTGTCTAATTCTTATCCCTTCGTTCCTTTCATCCACTATTTTTCTCTTTACTCACAAATCTTAGATATAGATGCAGTTGTTGTTCTTGGGCCCTCAGCAAGCCCCCATTCTGCTTTCCCTATCTCCACCATCATTAGCCAGCTGCAATGTACACTGCATGTTTTCTTACAGAGCTTGCACTCTGCCCTGTCATCACTGACTGGACATGCAAATCAGCAATAAAGACCTCATTTGATGTGCAGACAGATACAGGACCTTACAAAAGAATTCATAGAATTGAGTTTTTTCATATTACAACCTCAGACTTTTATGTATTTTATCAGGATTTGTGTGACAGACCATAATGAAGTTGCACATAATTATGAAGTGAAAGGAAAATTATTTCAATTTATCCAACGACCTTTTGCTGCAATTACAGATCCATCTATTTTGGGGTATGTCTCCACCACATATGCATATCTAGAGAGTGAAATTCTTCTTTGTGACCTAGCTGAGATATGATGCAGAGTGTCTGTGAGCACCAAGTTTCAAGTCTTGCTACAGATAATCATTTGAATTTAGGTCTGGACTTTAGGCCATCCTAACATCCTAATATAGTACATTGTAGCTTTCTAGTGTAAAGGTGAACCTCTGTCCTGGTCTTTTGTGGCCTTATTGCGGTTTTCTTTTCAGACAGCCCTATATTTAGCTATATCTAGCTTTTCATTTTATCTGACAGGTGTCTCCATCCTTGCTGAAAATAGGCATCTCTACAGCATGATGCTGCTACCACCATGTTTTACTGTGGAAGAAGGTGATGTGTAGTGTTTTCCGCCCCACCTGTTGTTCAGCATGTTGGTGAAAAGTTTTATTTTGATCTCATCTGACCATGGCATCTTCTTTTAAATGTTTGTTGAGTCATCCATATGGCTTTTGGCAAAATGTAAAGGGGACTGCTAAAGACTATTCTTCAGCAATAGCTCTTTTTCCTGCCATTCTTTTAAAAAGGCCATATTTGTGGCACCGAAGACTAAAGGTTGTCTAGTTGACAAATTCTCTGACCTAAGTTGTAAATGGGCCCCGTGTTTACCTCTTGGATTAATTCTCTCCTTGCCATTTAAGTCAGATGCAATCCTATGTCTTGGTAGGTTTGCATTTGGGCCATAAGCCTTCAATTGTTTAGATGTTTAGTGAGGTTCAAAGCTTGGCATATTGTTTGGTAACCCAACCCTACTTTAAACTTGTCCATGACTCTATCCCTGAACTCTCTGCTGTATTCCTTGATCATGATGCTATACAGAAACTACACACTGTACTGCACAAAGAAGGTGATGTCGGAAGCCACTTGGTTGCGCTGCATTTTACTAAGGAGGATGAATAAAAATGCATTGCACACTTTTAAGTTTTTTTATTTTTAAAAAACTGTTTCAACCATGGATTCATTTTCACAGTTATGCACTACTGTATGTTGGTCAGTCACATAAAATCCCAATAAAATACGTTAAAGTTTGTAGTTCTGACATTTAAAATATTCAAAAAGGTTCAAGGAGTTAGCAGCACCTTCGCAGACCACAGTAATTTTTTTGCTCTGCACATGTTTTGCGATAATGTGCTTTATGACTAGCCAGAAAGTACATATCAAAAACAGCCTCTGTGATGTGCTCAAACCATTATTCTGACTACCTTAAAAAGTGCTGCATATTGACATAATAATTTTATTTTTCAGCTCTTCATTGGATTTGGGTTTCCATATGAAGGCCCCGCCCCTCTTGAAGCAATAGCCAATGGTTGCATTTTCCTGCAGCCGAAGTTCCATCCACCCCACAGTTCACTGAATCATGAGTTTTTCAGAGGAAAACCCACATCTCGACAGGTAACATCATTATGTTTGACTCTTCCATCCAACAGAAATTAGGACTTTTTAGGGCCAAGATGTAAAATACTTTTATTTTTAATCAGATGCTTTCAAATAGGTGCTGCAACATATGTATTTGTGAATTAGGTGTGAGAACTTAGTTTTTCACGCTAACATAAGAATTTACAAAGACCATTTTTCATAGCTTTCCTTGATAATTACTAACAACATTCACAATTTTAAAGAACTTAAAAATAAGGTAAATTAAAATGTTTATTGGATGGTGTTGTCTGTATTTCCTAAAGGTATTCTCCCAGCACCCATACGCAGAGCAGTACATAGGCAGACCCCACGTCATGACAGTAGACTACAACAACTCCCTTGAGTTCGATTCTGCTATCAAGGAAATCATGAGGACCAAGGTACAGTCAGATTCACCCTGGAGGAGAAAGAAAAAAATATAAGACAACCTATAAATCCTTTTCCATCTTTCCATCTCTGAGGGTCAGACATATTTAAAAAGTGTGAGCATGACTGCTTTCATCTTCACACTCAGTGAGATCAGTTGACATAGCTCTGATATGTAATGGAAACATCTGCCTGACAAATCTCAAACTATATAACATTAGAATAACTTTTTGTTCAGTTTAAAATGCACAATTTTCTTACTCTCATTGAGGTTAAAGCTGCAGAAATCTGTGCATTATAAAATAAGAAAAATCCCTACATTCTTTATTCCAAAAGGCTGTGCAAATGAAGTGCAAGAACTGATCTGCCTACTTTGACTTTGTTTAATGATTCCTAAAGTTTGATACAACAGCAGCCAAGCTTTACAACCCTGCGGTTCTCCAGAACCAGATTTTTTTCTGCGTGTAGGAAGCAGATGGCTATTACAGAGTGTGAGAAAAGCAGAGCTGATAGAGAATAAGAGAATGCCACCGACTGCCAGGAGCAGCAGAAAGGTTAATTAAGGAGTCAGCTGGGTAGATTAAATCTTTCTATGAAGCACAAACACAAGAGGGGAGGATGGAAAGAAAAATAGAAGGAAATGAGCATATGAACAGTCAGATGGAAATTGAGTGTAGGGTCTCTCAGAGGCTTTCAGCTCTCATTATAATTGCAGCTCGGTATGACCTAAAGTAACAGTGAATAAACATTTTGTAAAACTAGTTCACCTTTACAAAAGACATTATGTTATATACTGCAATAATAAGTTAAACTACAGTGCTGCTACTATGACAAACTGACGCTTGAGGCTATTTTCCACCGAACAGGTTACAGTGCTAAACTGGTACTGGTACCTGCACCAGTTCTTGTGCTTTCTCGCACCAATGAACTGGATCTTTCTTGCTTTGAGCCAAGCCATCAGATGGAAATGGGCACAACCAATCAAAAATGTTGTAAGAAACATGTTTAAAACACTCAAAACCAAGCTAGTTATATTATAGAACCAGTTAAGGACTGGCTTTAGCAGCAGCCCAGGTTAATCACTGGAATCACAATGCTAAAACAGTTTGTTAAAAAATGAAGGAAAGGTTGAAATTGTTATGAAAAGAAATGTAATGAATCTACTTGATTTTTTTGTCACCATGTCAGCCATTTTTAGCCAATTCTAATGTAATTTTAAGAATTATACTTTAAGAAGAACTTGATATGTCCATTTTTTCTAGCCTGTATTTTTAACCTTCCCACCATGATCCGTCATTAATTATTTATTTTTTTGGAGCAGAGGTGGTGTCACACTGTGTGAGAGCGGACCCTGGAAGACAGAAACAATGATAAAATGAAAGTTGCAAGTAACATTGTAGGCCCTCACAGCTCAGCGCAACTCGGCCTGTGCAGCGACCCCGGGAGCTGGCATCGCCACCTGTATGCTACCGACATGGCCGCTACTCAATTCCACACATCGCCACAACCTGGCACTGAGCGACATGTCATATGATATTCGGTCATGCAGAGTTGTGGTCTGGCGAGAAGCATTAAAAATTTGGGGGAAATCCGACTTTCCAGATAGAGCTGCACTCACTTGTTTATTATTGGGCAGGGCTAAAATTAAGTTATCAATCGACATGTTCAACATTGATCAGTGATGATGTATACTACATGTGAAGTGGATTTGATGATGTACGAGGGAGATAAAGCACTTAAAGTGTGCTAGGGGGCGCCATTGATCCAAATTTCAATGTAACCCAATAGAGCTGTTTGGGGGCTGACAATTGTCAACCATACTCCGTTTGGAGTAGATCGTACCTTCCAGATGGAAGCTGCACTCACTTGTTAATTAGTCGGTGGGGCTAAAATGATGTCATCAATTGACTGTGCCAACATACTCTGCATTGATCAGTGATGATTTATACTACATTTGAAGTGAATTCGATGATGTATGAGGGAGATAGAGCACTTGAAATGTCTTGGGGGCGCTGTTGATTCAAATTCCAATGTAATCCAATAGAACTGTTTAGGGGCTGAGAAAGATCAAGCATATTTATTTTGGAGTGAATAGGACCATGCTTGTGTGATTTAGAGCCAAACGTATGGCTGTGGCGTGACATCAGAATTCACCACGCTGCCACAATTACACCTTCCTACCAAACCAGTCAGTACTGGAGACTGTCTTAGACCATCATGTTATCTGTTACTTGAGAGAGTTTCACATTGATTAGGTGAAGGTCACCAAATATGGAGCATCAAAAGGAAAACATGACATTTCCTGTTCTCAGGGAGCGGGGCTTTGATGATGTCAGCATTTGATCACTGAATATTGTTCGGGGCCAAAGGCAGATCAATCTCAGAAGGTTTCAGGTCTCTGTGACTTTCCTTGTAGGAGCTATATCAATTTCACCTTTTATGGCGAGAAATCATATTTTGAGGCGTGGCCATGCCCACACGCTTTCATGTATCAAAAAGCCTTTGATAACTTTTGAACCCCAGTACCTTAAGACTATACTGAGTGATTTTCTTTTTTTTTTTTTTTTTAACCGGGTCCTTTCCGGCACTGTAGGGCTCAGAATTGTTGTCTGAGTGCCAAGAAATTGCCCAACAGATTTACTTTCACAAGCAGAGCATCACAGCTAATGCTTTAAAGCTCCAACTTTATTATAAACTTCTTTGGGAATATTTCAATTGTTACAGACACGGAGACTGAAATGAAAAGGAAAAAAAGAAGCTCGAAAAAGAGAGAGATGGGGCAAAACGGAAAATGGGGAGAAAAGGAGGAGAGTGGAGGAGAGAAAGAAAGATGAAGAGAATACAAGATTACACCCTGCTTGCTCATACACCTGCAGCTGTTTTTTTTTGTTTGTTTTTTTTAACAAAATAGTACACGGTAATTATGAATGTAAAATGTACTTAGTGAGAGGTGCAGCCCAATATAGAACATCTGTGTATCTGTCAACACCTGAAGCTGAACACCTGTGAGTATGAGTGTGGACGCGCTTTTGTATACAAGGTTTCTCCACAAAAATATGCAATAGCGAGTGTGAGGACCCACAGACCTGCCCCATGGTCCCTGGACGGA